>JAANYP010006224.1:314749-477814 GCA_020465985.1 Centrapalus pauciflorus | reverse complement strand
AACAGATTAGAGGTGATTGTAATCATTGAATTAAGCAATATAAACAGTCTTGGTTATTTCTGTGTTTTATGCTATTATTGATTCTGAAAGTTTTTGTCAAAATAATTGAGTGTTATTCCGCAAACTTATTAATTAAACTTTGATTCAAAGCAAGATTATTGATTTATACTCTGATAAATTCAAATCAGTTAATCTTGGTTATTCATAATTTTCATAATATTTAGATCCTGACAAGTGGTATCAGAGCCACAGGTCGTTCTTTGTTTTTCAAAGTCGAAAACTTTCTTTCAAATTTTTAATCTTTTTCAATGGAATTTGAAAATAGCAGCAGTGGATCTGGGCAAGGACTCAAAGTGCCTATGCTCAAGCCCACTGAGTTTGAGATGTGGAAACTCAGGATTCAACAGCATATTCAATTCATTGATTATGCTATATGGGAAGCTGTTGAATTTCCTCCTGCAGTTGATCCAGAACTTGATGCTGAGGGAAAACCAGTAAAAACTCCTCCAAAAACTGAACTTGAAAGAAAGGCTAGAATGAATGAAGTGAAAGCACTGACATTATTACAAATAGCCATTCCTAATGCTTATCAACATCAGTTTAAGAAGTTTTATACTGCTCACTCTCTTTGGAATGCCTTAGAGAAGAGGTTTGCTGGTAATGCAAGTACCAAGAGGAATCAAAAGGACCTTTTGAAACAGCAGTATGAAAACTTTTCTGGTGGCAAGAATGAAAACCTCACCCAAATCTTTGACAGGTTCAACAAACTGATAAGTGAACTGGAAAGTGCAAGGGTCAATCTGGATCAAGATGAGGTCAACAGAAAGTTTCTCAGATCTCTTGGAGAAGAATGGACAGTCTACGCTGCTCAGTGGAGAACAAAAGACACACTTGATGAAATAGAATTGGATGATCTGTACAACAGTCTAAGAGTGTTTGAGACTGAAATAGATGCTAAAAAGAAATCCTTTTCTTATAATCATAACACTGCTCTTTTGTCCTCTGAAAAATCTAACAACTGTGATTCTTTTTCAGGTGGTGATGGAAGTTCTGCTGAAACACATTATGAAGCATTTGTTGCCAATGATGGATTATTTGCTCTAAATGTTGAAGACTTGGAGCAAATTCATCCTGATGATCTTGAAGAGATGGATTTAAAATGGCAACATGCAATGCTAACCATGAGAGCCAAGAGATTTCTGAAAAGAACTGGAAGGACCAACTTTCAAGCCAAAACAGATGGCAAACCATCTTTTGATAAATCAAAAGTGGAATGCTACAAATGTCATAAGCTTGGTCACTTTGCCAGAGAATGTAGATCTCAAGGTCAACAGCCATCAAGGACTTCACAGCCAATCCAAACTTCCTCATCAACAGCACTTGTCTCTCAAGAAGATAATGTGTTTGACTGGAGTGATCAGACAGAGGAAGAATTCCAAAATCAAGCACTCATGGCAGAAACATCAACTGTCTCCTCCACTGAACTACCATCTGAGGTAAATTCTAAACTCTGCTCTCAATCATGTAAAAATATGGTTAAAAAGTACAGAGATCATAATGAGAGCATGTGCAAAACTCTAGCTAAGATGGAAGAAAGGAGATATGAATATATGCAAGCCATAGAAGATCTGGAAAAACAGATCAATGACTACAAGGATAATGAGCTTCAAATGGGTTATGATAGAAACTATCATGAATGGGAGAAAAAGGAACTCAACAAGAAAATAGAATCTTTGAATAAAAAGATAGAAGAATCTGAACAGAAGGTGTTAGAGGTTAATAAGAAACTAGAATCTGTTAACATAGATTTAGGTAACTTCAAGTTAGCAAATCAAAAGCTAGAACACCTAATGAAAGTTCAATTCAAAGACAGAGTTAAATCCCAGGTCAATCCCAAAGAAGGAATAGGATACAATGCTACTCCACCTCCATATAATAACAAGTACATTCATCCAATGAGTGAAGTTGCTGATAGACTTGTCAATGAACCACTAGATGAATCTATGACTATTGTAGATCCTATCCTTGATAGCAGTCCTGAACCAAAAGAAGCTAAGAGTCAAAATAGAGACTGTGACACAAAGAGTGCACCCATAGAAGTCCAAGTTCCCAGTAAGAAAGGAAAAGAAAAGATGAGTGTATGCAATGCTACTCCACAAGATTCTGTACTTTCTAACTGTAACACTGCATCTTCATCAAAAGGACCTAAAAGAGGTAAAACTGTTTCAATCTGCACATGCCAAAAGCATGGTGTTCAAAAGTTTCCTAAACAACAGCAGGTAAGAGGAAACCAGAGAAACAAAAACAAGAAATTGACAGAAAAGTCTGGTGTGCCAATTTAAACTGTCAAAAGATGCTTTCACTGTGGAAGGAAGAATCACTTTGCCAAGGATTGTTTTTACAAACCAGCTGTTGCAAAACAGACTGTGCATCACACAAAATCAAATCCTAAACAGGCAAAGTCCTCAAAAGTGAAACCTTCCACAGCAGCTCCAAAGAGAACAGTTGATCACAGATTTTCAAAAGTTAATAAAAAACAGTCCACACATCAAAAACAAGTTTTGGCAAAGCCTAAATCAAGTTTTAAACAAATATGGTGTGTCAAGGACAAATCTGTTGCTCAAACTGCTAAGTCAAAATCTGATGCTGTTAGTGCAAAAACTGAAACTGTTAGCACTACAAACACAGCTCAAGCTAATGAGCATCAAACTGGAGCTGTTAGTGATTCATCTGAGACTGTCAGAAGAAAAGATGATCAAAATAATTGGCTACCTCACATAATCACTAAATACTCTCCAAAGACTCCATCAGTAGACCTCACCAAATACAAGAAATCAAAAACAGTTTTTAGTTATGTCAATATACAAGGCCAACCCAAAACCAATTTGGTTTGGGTTTACTCCACTACTAACTAAGCTGTTATTTGTGCAGGGCAACCACAGGTCTTCACATAAGACACGATGGCATCTGGACAGTGGATGCTCCAGGCACATGACAGGCAATTCTGAATGCTTGTCAAACTTCAAAGGATTTGATGGAGGTTTTGTTGCATTTGGAGGCAACTCAAAAGGAGGTAAGGTCACAGGTAAAGGTACTGTAAATGCAGGCAACATGATATTCCATGATGTCTTGTATGTTGAACAGCTTAAGTACAATCTATTGAGTGTCTCTCAAATCTGTGACAAACAAAACATTGTTCTGTTCACAGATTCTGAGTGCATTGTTCTTTCAAAGGATTTCAAAATTCCTGAAAATCTTGTTTTACTTAGAACACCAAGAAAGGACAATGTTTACTGCCTAGACACAGCTCTTTTGACTAAAGCAAATACTTTAAGCTGTTTGATATCCAAAGCATCATCAAATGAGTCTGCTCTTTGGCATAGAAGGATGTGTCACATGAACTTCAGATCCATGAATGATTTAGTTAAAAAGAATCTGGTAAGAGGATTACCACAAAAGGAGTTCATTTGTGATGATCATTGTGTGGCTTGTCTCAAAGGTAAGCAACACAAATCTTCTCATAAGTCCAAAGAAATAAATTCAATCTCATCTATTCTTCAGCTGTTACATATGGACCTATTTGGTCCAACATCTGTTTTAAGTTTGAATAAAAGGGCATACTGTTTAGTCATTGTTGATGATTTCACAAGATTTACTTGGGTTTACTTTCTTAGATCAAAAGATGAAACTGCTGAGCTTGTTAAGTCTTTTATCCTTAAGATAGAAAACCAATCTAATTCAAAAGTTAAGGTGATAAGATCAGACAATGGGACTGAATTTAAAAATCAAGTTCTAAACAGTTTCTGTGAATCCAAAGGTATTGCTAGACAATATAGTGCACCAAGAACACCACAGCAAAATGGTGTAGCTGAAAGAAAGAATAGAACATTAATTGAGGCTGCTAGAACAATGTTAGCTGATTCCAATCTGCCTATGACTTTCTGGGCAGAAGCTGTTAACACAGCCTGTTATGTTCTAAATAGGGTTCAAGTAGTTCAAACACAAGGGAAAACTCCTTATGAGTTATTCCACAACAAAAGTCCCCTAATAGCTTTCTTCAAGCCTTTTGGATGCCCATGTACTATCCTTCACACTAAAACTCACTTAGGAAAGTTTGAGAGTAAGTCTGAAGAAGGATTTTTTGTAGGATACTCAATTCAAAGCAAAGCCTATAGAGTATACAACCGTGTGTCTAAAACAATTGAAGAAAGTGCCAATGTTGAATTTAATGAAAATACTGCTAACATCAAAGGCACTGGTCCTGATTGGTTGTTTGATTTAGATTCACTAACAAATTCTCTGAGCTTTGCTGAGTTTTCTGCAGAAGCTGATGCATACAGGGTTGAAGCTGCCAACACAAATTCTCATGCTGCCAATACAATATCTCATGCTGGTAGCACAAAGTTTCAGACTGCTGCAGATTCAACAAGTTGGGATGATTTCACCACTCTACCACTTCTGTCATGTGATCCTCCAGGGGTCCTGAGCACTCAACATGAGGCAAATACAGACACTGAAGTGCCATTCCCAAGTCCTGACAGCACAGCTCAACCAGAAAAGGAAACAGCTCCAGTTTCTAGGCTAGCAGTCCCAACAGCTTCTCAAGCTGTTAGCCTAGAAACTCAAGCTGTTCCAGAAACTGAACCATTCACTGGTTCTGATGGTGATGACACAAATCTTGGAACGTCCTTTCAAATAGAGAGAGAACCCACACGCAGAGTTCATAAGTATCACCCTCTCAATCAAATACTGGGTGATCCAAGCACCCCTGTTCAAACAAGGAAGATGGTTCACAATGAGACTGCTGCTGCTGAACAAGCAGTTCCAGAATTCAGTCTAGCTGCTTTTGAACATGCCTGCTTCATGTCTCAATTAGAACCTAAAAAGGCATCAGACGCACTAAAAGATGCATCCTGGATTGAAGCTATGCAAGAAGAGCTTTTACAATTCAAAATCCAGAATGTATGGACTCTGGTGGATCTTCCTAAAGGTAAGAGAGCAATAGGTACCAGATGGGTGTTCAGAAACAAGAAGGATGAGAGAGGGATAGTCATCAAAAACAAAGCAAGACTAGTAGCACAAGGGTACACTCAAGAAGAAGGAATAGATTATGATGATGTTTTTGCTCCAGTAGCAAGAATTGAAGCCATAAGACTATTTCTAGCATATGCAAGCTTCAAAGGATTCAAAGTGTATCAAATGGATGTAAAGTCTGCTTTCTTGTATGGGACAATTGAAGAAGAAGTGTATGTGTGTCAACCTCCTGGTTTTGAAGACTACAAGTATCCAGACAGGGTGTACAAGCTAGACAAAGCACTCTATGGTCTTCACCAAGCCCCCAGAGCATGGTATGACACACTGTCCTCATATCTTCTACAGAATGGATTCAAGAGAGGCACTCTGGACAAGACACTCTTCACCAAATCCATCAAAGCTGAGATTCTCCTTGTTCAGATCTATGTTGATGACATCATCTTTGGCTCAACTAATGATAAGTTGTGCAAAGATTTTGAGGCCCTAATGCACAAAAAGTTTCAAATGAGTTCAATGGGGGAACTCACATTCTTTCTAGGGCTGCAGGTCAAACAGAAGCCTACTGGTCTATTCATAAGTCAATCAAAGTATGTCAAAGACATACTGGAAAAGTTTGGCTATCAAGACACAAAGGTTGCAAGCACTCCAATGGATCCTCATAAACAGCTTCATACAGATAAAGATGGCATAGATGTGGACATTCATCTCTACAGATCCCTTATAGGATCTCTCATGTATCTAACATCTTCTAGACCTGATATAATGTTTGCTGTTTGTGTATGTGCCAGGTTTCAATGTTCACCAAAGGATTCTCACTTGGTTGCTGTTAAGAGAATCTTCAGATACCTCAAAGGCCAACCACATTTAGGTCTATGGTATCCCAAAGACTCTCCTTTTGAACTAACCGCTTATTCTGACAGTGACTATGGTGGCTGCAACATTGACAGAAAATCCACAACTGGTGGATGTCAATACTTAGGAGCAAGACTGGTCTCTTGGCAATGCAAAAAGCAAACAACTGTCTCCACATCATCCACTGAAGCAGAATACGTAGCAGCTGCAAGCTGCTGCTCCCAGGTAATGTGGATTCAAAATCAGCTTAGAGACTATGGTATGAATTTCTTATCCACTCCTATTTATATTGACAATTCAAGTACCATAAGCATTGTGCAAAATCCAGTGAAATTCCCAAAAACAAAGCATATAGAAATCAGATTTCACTTCATCAGAGATTGTAATGAAAAGAAGTTAATCCAAGTTACCAAAATTCACACAGATGATCAGCTAGCTGATTTATTTACAAAACCTTTTGATGTAGGAAGGTTCACTTTCCTAATATCAAACATTGGTATGGTAAATATGGATTAATTGATTTCTATTACTATCAACTTAATATGCTAATTTAAGGGGGAGACACTGTGTTAGTGAAAAGTTGCACAATTTTACACTAACAGCATGAGTCTTTTCTCATGCTGCTAGTTCATTTTCTCATGCTGCTGGTTATTTTCACTTGATCTGTCAAAATGTGCAGGGTATTTGGGTAATTTTTCAAATGTGTGCGCGGGACCCAACCTTTTCGAAACCTTTAAAGGTCCCAGTTTCGTTCAGTTGTAACTACCAGTTACATATTGCTTCCAAGGCCTTCTTCTTTCTCTCTGAACGATACACACATTCTTTGCAAACCCTAAACCTAAACCGTCGTTTCTTTACCCATGGAGTTCGTAAAAGAACACAACTGCCTTCCATATACCCTGAAACACACTGACCTTCAACCATTCCATGAGATGATGGACTTCCTCAGCCACTCCCATATCCACTATGCTCTCCATATTAACCCCACTATCTACATATCTCATATTGAGCAATTCTGGAATCATGCCTACCTTCAAACCATCAATGGAGTGCCTACCCTGACTTCCAAAATCGATGGTACTACCATCAATATCACCGAGGAATCCATCAGAAATCATCTGCATCTTCAAGATGCCACAGGTATAAAAGACCTATCCCTTCAAGCTTTATATCTTGGTCTTCAAAATATTGGTTATAGGGGGCCTGCTGATTCTTTTACTTTTCTTAAGGCACACTTTTCTCCTAAATGGAAATATCTTGTGCATATTCTTCAGCAGTGTTTAAGCCCCAAAAGAACTGGTTGGTCCGAATTTTCTTCAAACATTGCCACTGCCTTAGTGTGCTTTTCTACTGGCCAACAGTTCAACTTTTCAAACAAAATCTTTCAAGGAATGCTAAGGCACCATTCCCTGAAGCATGGGAAATTTTTGATGTATCCTCGATTCTTGGCAAAAATAATTGCACACACCTGCACTACTTCCAACTTACATAAGAGGATACATGTTTCCCATAGGCACTCACTATCTTCACTCAAAAGGCTGCTAAAGCCAAGTGCCAATTTTGTTAGTATAGATGCTCCATTGCCCTCTGCAATGATGAGCATCATCACAAGAAACAGAGGAGAGGGGCCTGAGCAGACACAGCCTAACATCACTGCTTCAACCCCAGGACCCCAACCCACTCCTCATGATACAAACATATCCTCTGATCCTTTTGAACAGCCTACACGCCCACTCAGATATCTATACAAAAGAAAAAGGGGATCAGGAGCTCCTTCCTCCTCTTCCCATCAGCCACAGCCATATATCCCTGTGCAGGAGAATCCTTCTGCACAGAATATCCAAAGGGAACCAATTGAGGACACTCCCAACCTCAATCAGGAGGTGAACATCTCTTCTGAGACTGTTCATATGGGTTCTGTGGCTGGCACCACTGATGTCTCTGCACAAGAGGCACAGGAAAGGGCCAACATCTCTAAGACCACACCCATGGCAACAGCTAGTGTGCAAACACAAGCTGGAAGACCCCAGTACCAAGAACAGAGGGGCCCAGAGGTTTCTACTTCTGGAATTCATGTCAGTGATAGACCACAAACACCCCTGGTGTTTTCTGATCTTGAGACTAGTTTGCAACTCATGCTTTTGACGGATCCCAAGCTGAAACCTGTTGTAGCTATGTTGGAATACCAAATGTCCATCATTGCTGCACAGGGTGCACAAATCATGGCTCTAAAGCAATCAGAAGTGGCTCAAAAACAGAGAATGGATTATCTTCATAAGGGGTTTACCCTTTGTGGAAATAAGCTCATTCAATTAGAGCGTTTGATTCAAACCCAAGGGGCAAAGGTTGTAGGTCCTCCTGACCAAACCAATGCTTCCAAAAAGGGGGAGAATCAGGAGGTTCCCAAAACAGTCCAAGTAGCTCCAACAACAACAACAGTCCAAGCAGCACCAAAGTCCCAGTTTCTAGGCTAGCAGTCCCAACAGCTTCTCAAGCTGTTAGCCTAGAAACTCAAGCTGCTCCTTCCAAAGCCACTGGAGTTGTTATAAGAGAAGGTATTCAAGCTCCATCCAGTTCAGTCCAACAGTCTGCTACAAAAGATAAAGGCAAGGGTATTCTCATTGAGTCTCCAAAGCACAAATTTTCTTCAAGAGAAGCCCAGATTGCCTTTGATGCTGAGATTGCCAGAAAATTAGCAGAAGAACAAGATCAGGCCTTAGACCAGCAAACCCATGCCCCAATGCAAGATGATGAAACCTTAGGAGATTACCTAAGAGGGTTTGTGGTCAAGCAAGGTGAAAGAAAGAGGAAGATGCCAACTGGGCATACCAAGGCTGAGGATAGAAGATTCTTGATAAATTTTGCTTTTGCAGCAGGGATTCCAAAGAAAATGGCTCAGTCCATGACCACTGAAAGGCTGCAGGCAATACATGATAAAGAAATGGAGAAAAGAAAGAAAGCAAGAGTCTCCTCAGAAATTCAGCCAGTACCAAAAGATCAACCGTCCCAATCAGTCCAACCATCAACAAAACCAGTCCATCCTGAAGCTGTTCATGCACCGGCTCAAGCTGATCAACCCACTGTTTCTATTCCATCAGCTGTTAAGAAGGTGATCTTTGAACATCATCTGCAAAAGGCTATGGAATTAGAGAAGTTGATTGATCAACATGACTTCACAAAGCCTGAAATCAACTACTGGTTTGCAAAGTCCCTAGATGAAAGAAACTTAAGAGTCAAGTTTGTGATAAGGAGAGAATCTGGACCAGAAGAAGAGTTTGATACATTCTGGCAAATGGTTCATAAGCTGACCAGGGATGAACTGATAAAGATGTACAACATAGGATCGGTATCTCAAGTTAGATCTGCTCTTCCACAAGTAAAACAACTCATAAGAGATCTAAGTTCAGTTGCTGATTCTAAGTTTGCAAAAGAAGAAGTAGAGGATGCTGAGAAGAAAGGGAAAAAGATCAAAGAAGTTCACATCTTTGTTAAATCCAGAACTTACAGAATCAAATTCTCAGATGGGTCGGGTATTTTCTTCACTCTCGAGTTCTTAAATTTTTCAAAAGATATGCTACTCCAACTAAAATCAGTTAGGATATCTTGTGATAAAGAAGAGATGAAGAGAGATTTTTTGAAGGATGTAGATCAGAAGCTTGCACAGTTGTAAGTTTTTGAAAGCCTTGGTTTGTACATAACAGTTTACTTATTTATTTCCTTATTTGTATAGAACTTAAAGTCTTGTGTAAAGAATTTAAGTTAGGGGGAGATTGTTGGGAAATAGTTTAAGTAAGGTTCAAGCTGTTAGTTAGACTTCTCAAGCTGTTAGTAGATTCTCTGTTTAAATACAAAGTTCATGCTGTTAGTTGAAGAAACTCGAGCTGCCAGTGTTAAAGTTCAAGCTGCTAGAGTAAAACTGCTCAAGCTGCTGTGTTCAAGCTGTCCAACGACTCAAGCTGCTCAACAGTTTCTCAAACAGAAAGTGCTGATTTTCAGGGAAGATATCTACAAGAAGATTCCAGCATATCTACTATCAAAGAAGTCCTAGTCCTTCAAGGAAATATGTCCATAGAGCAATATAAATAGACAGAATGTTGTATAGAAAACAGACGCATACACATACGCACATAGGAGTTTCTGCATTATTTTTGAGTCTGTAATTGCTTTATTGTTTAAGTTTTCATAAGCCTCTAAGGTTGTAAAACCCTAAGAACAGTTTGTGTTCTTCGTCTAATCTAAACAGATTAGAGGTGGTTGTAATCATTGAATTAAGCAATATAAACAGTCTTGGTTATTTCTGTGTTTTATGCTATTATTGATTCTGAAAGTTTTTGTCAAAATAATTGAGTGTTATTCCGCAAACTTCTTAATTAAACTTTGATTCAAAGCAAGATTATTGATTTATACTCTGATAAATTCAAATCAGTTAATCTTGGTTATTCATAATTTTCATAATATTTAGATCCTGACAGTTATCACTGACGATTACTCACGGTTTTCATGGACCTTATGAACCTCAACAGAATGGGGTGGCCGAACGTAAAAATAGAACATTGATTGAGGCTGCAAGGACTATGCTTTCGGATTCAAAGCTTCCTACCATGTTTTGGGGGGAGGCAGTGAATACCGCGTGCCATATTTTAAACCGAGTCCTTACAGTCAAATCTTTGAACAAAACATGCTATGAAATTTTGAATAAACGGCCACCTAACTTAACTGGATTCGAACCATTTGGAGTACCATGCACACTTTTACGAACAAAACATCAACCGAAGTTGGGTGAAAAGGCTGACGAAGGATACTTCCTAGGTTATGTACCGAACTCACCAAACAAATGGGTTTTTAACAAAACGAGTGGTACTGTGGAGATTGTGTATAATATTGAAGTCACAAGTTATACACATGAACCCCAAACTGGTCCGGAATGGTTATTTGACTATGATAAATTGTTTGAGTCATTTAACATTTCTTTGGATGATACTGCAGGTACAATCGAAAAGGACATGGCGACGTTGCACCTGAATGACGATGGCCATATCTTTCCGAGGACCACGTTCGAATCTACATCCGAGCCTACTGCGTCTGTAGATAGATCTCCAGAAGTTGCTGATCAAGAAGCACCTATCACTGAGAATCAGACTCAAGCATCAAGTTCTAACTCTGAGGAAAACGTCCATGAGGAGGAAAATGTAGAAGCTGAGCCTGTTCCCCCATTAGGTGAAATAGGATCTAACTTAGGAGATAATCTAAGGGTTGATGAAATAGAAACCTCTAGGATTAATAAGAACCATCCATTAGAAAGCATCATAGGAAATCCTAACGAGGGTGTCAGGACTCGGAGTAGTGTAAATAACAACACTGTGTTGTTAACGATGATAAACGACTCCGAGGCATATCACACATGTCATATATTCATGTTTCATATCGCAAGTAGAGCCCAAGAATGTGCAAATGGCACTTAAGGATAACTCCTGGGTTGAAGCGATGCAGGAAGAACTTTCACAATTTAGGAAACTAGAAGTGTGGGAGTTAGTTCCATTACCTCGAGGGGAAGTTGCCATAGGAACCAAATGGGTTTTTAAGTGCAAAAGAGACGATCGGGGTATAGTCACACGCAACAAAGCTAGGCTAGTTGTAAAGGGTTTCAACCAAGAGGAGGGAATCGATTACAACGAGGTTTTTGCACCTGTAGCAAGGCTAGAAGCCATTAGGTTGTTTTTAGCTTTTGCCTCCTTCAAGGGATTTAAGGTTTATCAGTTAGATGTTAAGAGTGCTTTCCTATATGGGAAAGTGAAGGAGTTGGTGTACGTAGAACAACCGCCCGGATTTACAGATCCAAAATATCCTGATAGAGTATATCGCTTAGATAAGGCTCTATATGGATTGCATCAGGCACCAAGGGCGTGGTATGAGACTCTATCCAACCATCTGTTAGAGAACGGTTTTGAAAGGGGTAGGATAGATAGTACTCTGTTTGTTAAGAGGAAGGGAGAACACTTTATCTTGGTACAAGTGTACGTCGATGATATCATCTTTGGATCATCAGACGAACAGATGTGCAAAGATTTCGAGAAGGTGATGAAGTCTAAGTTCGAGATGAGTGCTATGGGAGAGTTAAATTTCTTTTTAGGGTTACAAGTTGACCAAAAGAAGGAAGGGATGTTTATCCATCAAACTAAGTATGTCTATGACATATTAGAACGGTTTGGGATGGAGGGAACTAAGTTGACTGCCCATTTCAGCACGCCGATTCAAGTGAATCATAATCTCGGGCCGGGTACTGAAAGTGATACCGATGTGGATCCGACTTTATATCGGGCCATGATTGGGTCACTTATGTATTTAACTGCTTCAAGACCTGATATTATGTTTGCTGTTTGTATTTGTGCTAGGTTTCAAGCGAATCCGAAGGAGATGCATATGAAAGCTGTGAAGCGGATTCTACGATACCTCAAGTCGAAACCGAAGCTGGGACTTTGGTATCACGCGGAGGGAGATCTAGAGTTGGAGGCGTTCACTGATTCTGACTACGGAGGATGCAGCTTGACGCGCAAATCAACAACTGGAGGTTGTCAGTTCCTAGGAGGGAGACTGGTATCCTGGCAATGCAAGAAACAAACATCGGTAGCCGTGTCAACGTGCGAGGCCGAGTATGTTGCTGCTGGTAGTTGCTGCTCACAGGTTCTGTGGATACAACAACAATTGCGGGATTACGGTTTGGCTTACACTCAAACTCCAATTAGGATAGACAATCAATCTACAATTGCTATAACAAATAATCCAGTTAAACATAATAAAACAAAGCACATAGACATAAGACATCATTTTATTCGTGATTGTGCTGAAAAGAACTTAATCAAACTGGTAAAAGTGGCAACAGAAGATAATAATGCAGATTTATTTACCAAAGCGTTTGATAAGTCACGGTTTGAGTATTTAATTCAACAGAATGGAATGCGCAACCCAGAGTAATTTGGCCTTAGTAGTAGTAGCTTATTTTCTTTTATAAGTTGTAGTTTTTCTTTCTTTACAGTAGTCTGCTATTTTAGGAAAGTTTCTATTTTTAGCAACTTTCTATTTTTAGTAAGTTTCTATTTTTAGTAAGTTTCTATTTTTAGTAAGTTAGTAGGTTATCTTATTTCATATGAAAAACAAAAGAAAAAAGGAGAGAAAATCATAAAATTACAAAAAAAAAGAGAGAATATCAGAAAATGAGTTAAGTCTTAGTTACATAGGTTCAAAGTGACGAAAATTAGCACAGTCGTTACAAACTCTAAGTGTTTAGGCTTTCACACATAATGCAACTAAATTCTAAGTGTTATACTCTATTTAGTTAGATGTGTTGGTAGGCATAATACATATAGGGAATCTCAAGGCTAATAAAATATTCTAGAAAAAGTCAAGCGTGTCACTAGCTTAGATGTATGACCAATCGGTCTTAATTTTTATGTACAAGACATACAAACTTTGAGTCTAAATGAGGTATGCAAACTTTCTGGGGATGTATGGCAACATCAAATACATCTTAAAATGGATAGAATAGAAATATCATATAACATTGAGAGTCGAAAACATGCAACTCTGTTGTACGTAAGTACAGACCTGTTGTCTCTGTTTAGATTCGGGTTAGCAGATATGTCGCTTTGTTGTACGTCAGTACAGACCTGTCACCGCTGTCTGCTAACTTTAAAAATAAACCTTAAGTCGAACTAAGACACTTTGTTGTATGAAAATACAGACCTGTGTCCGATGTTTGTCTTTTAAAGAAAGTTTGCAAATACCAACAAGTTAGAATCTTTGTCTGTGTGCCTTGATCATAAAAGTATGTCTATGTCTGAGTCACGTAAGATAATTTCCTGATAAATAAAAATGCCAAGGGATGTTCCGAAATGTAGAGTGTTTAAAGGGGTAAAATACCAACAATCGGCTATATAGGTATGTCACGACAAATAATCAAAGGAATCAAAAATTCCTAAGTGTGAAAGTTTAAGTACTGAAAGTAAGTTTTAGACATCGCTATCTGATTGAACCTTTCTTAGACTATACTCCTCAAAAATATTTTGTTTAGACTTTAGCATAGGTTTTTAATTTTAATAATAAGTTTAGTGTAAGTCTCAGTTAAATTTTTAGTCAAGTTTAAAATTTTCTAGGTGTACTTATCTTATTTTTATTTTATTTTATTTTATTTTTTACCTTAGTTTATTTTATTTTATTTTAATTTTTACTTAGGTAAAAGGTCAAAAATTACTGAGGGTGCATTCCAAGTTGGATAAAATAAACATTGCGTGAAATATCTGTGCTTAGGATAAAAGAATTGGCATAGTTTATCTTGTTACACAATACCGTAGAAAAAGGTTGAAAAAGTTGAAGTTGTTTCAAAATTTTCGAAATTTTTTCTAAGTGTTTGGTGGTTTCGAATCTAGGACAGACTCGAAGTGGTAAGACTTCGAATCTGTCAGTAGATTCGACTAGGGCCTTAGACTCGAAGGTTGGTAGTATATATAGGTCAACAGTGAAGTCATTTAATTCTTACTGTTTTCGAATCTACTTCCTCGAGTCTATATCAGCGACTTCGAATCTATTCTCGAATCTATCGTAACTCTCCTAAACGACATTTTGTCGAGTTTAAAGCTAGTGTGTTCGATACTACTCTTGCATCTAGGTATAATCAACTTGATTGTACAAGATTAATGTAGTTTTATACACAATTTTGGGCGAAATCATTGATTTTTGAAGGTTTAAGGGTCGAAATAGGGTTTTTACAAAATTACCAAGTTTGGGCCGATAAACACTCAAAATAAAGGCATATACCTGTGATTTGTAACTAGTAGGACTACTGAATGTAATTTTCTAAGTCCAAAACGGTTAAAATCAAGAGATTTGGTCTTGGAATAATGTCGATGTTTCGAATCTGTTCTTGCCATTTTTCGAATCTGTCATTAGATTCGAGAGGTCGTTTGATTCGAATCTGTCATCACATTCGAAAGAGTGACCTATTCGAATCTGTTATCTTATTTGCATGACTAGTTTAAATTTTATTAAACTTGTAGAAATTTAATTGTGTTAGATTTTGTACTTAAACAAGTTCAAAATAAAACAGATTTAAATTTAAACAAGTTTATTGATTTTTTTATTGAATATAATAGTGTTGTTTATTGTGCAGAAATGGCGGTTCGAGTGTTTGTTCCTAAGCACAATATGGTGCTTCATCCAGATCTGAATCTTCCTGAGGCGCAGGGATTCCGTCAAGTGCTTGATTTTCTCGTTGAATCTAGAATCGGATTTGCACTGTCGCATAATGTGCAGCTTGTGTTACCATACATTCGTCAGTTTTACGATCATTTGCAGGTAGACTGCTCGGTCACACTGACAGTTCTATGCACTCGTATTGCAGGACAGCTGTTGGTATTCTCGGCAGATATGCTACGACAAGTGTTGCAGCTGGGCACACAAGAAGAAGAAGCCGGTCCGATAGAATTTCCTTTGAGCATAAGGCAAGCGGCCTTTCTGAGAATGGGATACAGTCAAGACGTGACAAAGGTGTCCTACATGAAAAGTAGATTAATTGGACAATGGAGGTTTTTGGCACACGTGTTTATGGTGTGCTTTGCTCCAAAGAAGGCAGGATTTGATTATATGGTTGCGAAGATGCAATCTGGGATAGTCGCTATGGTTTATAATCGCCCGTATAGTTTTTCGGAGATGTTCTTCTCGGAATTTGTTAACCAGATAACCGCTCCTGAAAATCAACAGTTTTTGTTGTATCCAAGGTTCATTATGATGATGATCAGGCATTTCTTGCCAAATCTGCCGCCGTCAAATGACTTTCACAGTGTTGCTATTATGGATAAAAGAATTTTCGCTGACTGTTCCTCACACCGAGGAAGGTTGGCTGTTCCAGTGGAGCGTCCTTTATTCGGAGCAATCTTGGACAGGAACTTTGAAGCCCCGGATGTTGCCAACTGGGCAGGGGTAGTCGAATTTCAAGCACAGCCACAACAACAACAACAGCCACAGCCACAGCGTGTTCAAAGACGTCGACAACGATCAGCTGCGAGTCAAACTCAGGCATCAAGGCCTTCGACAAGTCAGCAACCAAATATTCAAGAAGCCGGGCCCTCAAATGTTCAAGAAGCCGGGCCCTCAAATATTCCGAGAGAAGCTGAACAGCTATGCCAGACGCTTAATGAAATCTGGGAGGCAGGGCCTCATGCGAACGAAGATGTGGCTACAGCACGGGTAGGTGAACTACTTACTCCACCTGAAGGAGAGGAAGACGTATTAAGAGACGTTGAAGAATATGTGCCGGAGCAGGCCGATAAAGTTATGTCATCTTCAGAAACAGAGTCGGAAGAGATGGAGGAGATTGAAGTTGAAGCTCCTGAGTCTGAAGCTACTGACTCTCGTTTTCGCATAGAAACTTATGGCTCAAGAGTCGTAGTTATCAATGAAGAGGCCTCGAGGAGGAGAGTAGTAAGGGAATCTGAAGAATCGGACTTTGAAGAGGAGGAGGTTGCTCCCTTAGTGACTCGGCAAAGGGCCAAGCGTCACAGGTTCATGCAAGGGTCAACATCAGCATCTGAAGCCCAACAGACTCAAACTCAAACTTCAGAACCTCAAGCCACAGAACCACCATCTCCACCACCTCAACACGAACCACACATTCCATCACTTATTCGCTCAACTCCTATACAATCAATTCCATCTACTTCGACCACCTACGCTGACAATCAGAGGTTTATGCAGCTCAAGGGACGACTTGACTTCCAACATGTCCAAATCCTAACCCTAACAAAGGCTGTCGGCGAACTCCAGGCGCATAATGCTAATCTTGATAATGATAATGCCGAGTTGAAGAAGATTGTGGAAAATGTCAGGGAAGAAAACACAGAGTTAAAGTCCTTTGTTGCAGATCAATCAGCAGAGATCCGATCGATGCGGTCCCCCCTTGAGCAGCTCATGAAAAATCTAAAAGCTCAGGGGGAGACAAGTTGTAGGGATCAGGAGGAGCAGCGTGGAAATCAAGATGACGAAGGCAATGATCCCGATGCACATAATGAGAATGAGCCAGTAGATTTTCCTGCTGCTCAGGCTACACAAGTTCAGGGGGAGCCCAGTCAAGTTGAAGGTGAAGGAGGAGAAGCAGGTTCTTCAAAGGCTTTGGACAGCGACATGATAGATGCGCTGAAGGATATTGAGGAAGAGCTTATGGAATTCGATTTTGAAGATGAAGTCGAAGAATTGGAGGAAGGTGAGTTCATTCCAGAGGAGGTCGTTGACTGGAAATCGGACGATGAAGTGTTAGATGATGAGGACGATCAATTCAACGAGGTGATAATAAACTAACAACCTGTTACGGAACTGTATGTGGGAAATAATCATAATGTGATTGATATTGACTACATCAAGATAGCCTCAGTCGAGGACACTGAACTTGAAGAGGCTGAGAAAGAACCATCAAGAGCTGAATTGATAAATCTTTGGTTTAAGAAGGAAGAAACAAAAGAACAGCTGAAGATGAAGAAGAAGATGAGAATACCGGGCGCCGGAAACTTCTCAGGAGGGATTATTAGCTGGTTCTTTGACAGAGAACTGCAGCTGTTTATTTTGAAAAGAAGAGATGGCCTCCAATACTTGAGGCGAACACTGAAAGCGTTTAATTCACTGCCCAAGATTGAAGTTAAAGAGTTAGCCTGGAAGGAGCTGATCAATATTGGAGATGATCCCTACGCGAACGTAATTGAAAGAATTATAAGGAAAGAAGGGCGATCAGGCGAATTTGAGCGACTCAAGCCAAGGACCGGAAAGAGGGTCGAGGATGGATCAAGGATAGATCCTCATACTGGAAGGCCTTGGGCCAGAATGATTTATAAGCCAGTCAAATGCTTGAAAAGAGTGCCAATGAAATCGATGCCACAAAATATTTTGAGCAACATGAAATGGTGGTACCTCGAGATTGACACTGCTGAAGCCATCATGGAGGATCAAGACGAGAAGGTCATTTTGAAGGTATATGATCCACTGCATTTGATAAATCTATCAAAGGACGACCTGAAGAAGCTACACGATCAGCCTATCTTCTTTATTGAAGCATGGAGATCTGAAGCCAGGAAGTTCCAGAAGGTAGTTAAAGTTTGTATAGATGTTGGTTTATATGCAGGCAGTAGTATATATAGTTCTAGTTCTTAAACTTGATGTAAATAGTTAGAAGCTATCGTCAAGGGGGAGTCTGTTGGTACACCCTGTGTGACGATAGCAGTCTAATCGATCTAACATTTTGGTTTAAGTAATACTCAATATTATGGTTTAACGAGTGTTTGATGTATGTGTTTATATATGTTTGATAGTAATTGATTGTATGTTTGAACTTGATGTAACATATTACAAGAAGTTCAAACATAAAGATCAAAGATTAATTCAAGCATAAACATAAGTTTCATATACAAGTTGGCTAGATTCGAATCATATAAGGGGTCACATTCGAATCTGTGATAGATTCGAATGTAGTCATAGACTCGAATGAAGACCAGATTCGAGAGTTTCTTGTGGACAGACTCGAATGGGCCTTGGGCCAGATTCGAGTTTGGCCCATAACAGACTCGAATCAGGGTCTATAATTAGGGATAGACTCGAATAATTAAGGGACTTTTTGCAGAATTCGTCAGGGATTAAGCTTAAAGCGATCTCGAGTTTATCGGCTAGGTGAGTGCAGTTTTGGAGAGAATTAGTTCGTAGGATCGTTCCTCAGTCGTTCGTTCAACGTCTAATAGTCTCCGTGTTTCGTAGTTGAGAGTTGTCCGTCTACCCGTTAACGAGGATTCCGCACTCGTTGACGGATCCGCGTCTAGATGGATCTGTGTTAGGTAGACCTTACAGAATTCAGTACCATGATCACTTCTAAGCTGCTTTACTTGGGCAGAGTTTAGCATTTCCATCTTTTTCACAAATCCAATGATTTCTCTAGCAGCCTCTCCTTTGCTCTTCAAGAAGATTACCCATGTGTACCTGGAGAACTCATCAACCATTACTAGAGTGTATCTTCTTCCTCCTAGACTTGGAACACTAACAGGTACAAACAAGTCCATGTGGATCAAGAAGAGAGGAGTATCTATAGAAAAATTATGCTTGGATTTAAAAGATGATTTCCTCTGCTTGCCTTTCTCACAAGCTGTGCAGAGTCTATCCTTAACAAAAGTCATAAAAGGCAAACCTGTCACCAACTCTTTCTTACAGAGTTTGTTGATGTTCATGAAGTTCAGATGTGACAGCCTTCTGTGCCATAGCCAGTTTAGATCTGCATTTGTTCTTGTCAGAAAACAGGTTTCAGTTGTGGGATCAGCAAATTGCATGTTCACAACATATACACCTTTCTTTCGTTGAGCACACAGCACAACTTTGCCTTGGGAATCAAATATGTAACCCAGGTGCTCATCAAAGTTTACCTTGTAGCCAGCATCACATAGTTGGCTTATGCTAACAAGGTTATGTTTTAGTCCAACCACACAGGCGACTCTTTTGAACACTGCAACACCAGCTTTAAGAGTTCCATATCCCTTAGTGGATCCCTGTACATTGTCACCAAAGGTGACTTTTGGCCCTTTTTCAGGCCTGAGATCACTCAGTAGGTCCTTACAACCTGTCATGTGCCCCGAGCAGCCACTGTCCAAGTACCAAACCTGGGATGGTTTTTTTCCCTGCAGAGTGACAAGAAGAATATTAGTCATTTTTAGGGGAACTCATCACAGAGATGAGTTCTCCTACTTCATCAACATTTGTTGATGGGCTTTTGATATCGACACTAATATTCCATATTTCAATGGTATCAGTTTGGATACCACTCTCATTGACTGAGATATTTCCAACATTGCTTGTGTTAGGAATGAGGGAACCATCAGAATCAACAGGCCTCATGTCCTCAGTTTTAGGACAGTCTTTGGCCAAATGTGTCTTCATTCCACATTTATAGCATTTTCTCCTCTTAGCATTTTTGGAAGAAGACCTTTCCAAAACATATTCTGAATTATTTCTGTTGATTTTATCAGCAGGTTTAGCAAACTTATTACTATTTGATGAATCAACAATTTGAGTGGAAGGTTCAATAGCAACAGCTTTGCCTGTCTCTTCTTTCCTCTTTTTAGGAGGACAGATGTCAAAGATAGGAAGCTTAATTTGCTTTTGAACTTCCACGGGTTTGGGAAACTTATTCCCAAATTTCTCAGGCTGAGCAATGGCTTTGCCTTTGCCCTTACTGAGGTGTGATTTATGCTGCCTATCAGCATAATCATTATTTTTGGTTTTAAAAGACTTATTTTCATTTAAGACTAGTTTACCACTATGATTTAAAAACTTATTTGAAATCACAGCAGGTTTGCTTTCAACATGAGACTTACCTTTGTTGAAAGCAGACTGCTTACCTTTTGAAAACTTATTTTCAAAATGTTTAGCATCAAAAGGATTAGCATGTTTTTTACCATCAGCTTTGGAACCAGAGCCTGTTTTGTCAACAGGCTTGGTGTCCACAGCTGCAGTTTGGACATGTTTTCCTTTCTTTTGCTTGTGTGAATCAGTAGAGCACTTAGCAGGCTGATTTGATGGAGAACACATTCCATCATCAGCTTTTGAGCTAGGTTCACACGAGCTGTCAGTATTTTGAGGCCTGACAAACCTGTTTGTTGAGATTAGTTTACCATTCACTTTTTGAATGAAAGTGTTTGGAAGCTCACCAAGAGTGGATAAGTCCTTTTTCAGATTATTAACCTCAACAATGGAAGCTGTTGTGTCAAGATCCCCTCCAAGATAGGCTTGGATTTGTGCAGGGATCTGCTGATTTATGCAATGGCTGACTTTTTGTGCAGATTGGCACCAAGAGTCAACTATCTTTTGAAGCTTAGCATGTTTTATATCTGTTTCTCTCTTTTCTTCCAGTAAAATAGAGTTGATGTGTTTTAATTCATCAAGCTCAGTTTCCAACTTACGGCAACTGTCAAGTTTTCTGGATTTTGTTTTAAGATCAGCTTTAAGCATAGAGATTTCAGATAATAAAACAGTATGCTTCTCAACAGCAGCTTTCAGATCAACAAGCATGTATTCAAACATTTTAACTTTTTCTTCAGAACTGTAACCATAAAATTTTGTACCTTATACATCATTGTAGGATTCCAGTTCTCCAAGCTGCTGAAGGCTTCAGCTTCAGCCAAATCCTGTTTGAAGTTGCTTGTTGATGGGACATCAGTGTTGGCCATTAGACATTGATTGTCTTCTTCATCTGATGATGAATCAGACTCCTCTCAGTCACAAGTCTCTGCCATGAGTCCTTTTTGCGGGTTGGAAACCACTGAGTTTTCCAACTTTCTCAGCTTAGCCATGGCCATAAGATACTTAACCCTATAGCCATCATCCCTGTTTGTCTTGTGTGGTTTGGATGACTGACCAACAGCTTTTGACACACAGTCAGCAGCTATATCGCCAGGTTTGCCACATTTGAAGCACTCATCTTTGGACTTATCAAATGCCTTCTTTTTGACAGCACTTGAACTTCCCTGCAGCATGTTTCTTCCAAACCTTTTCTTGTTGAACCTTTTGAAAAGCATGGCTATCATTTGCTCATCGTCCAGTTCAGCAAGATCTGCATTGTCTTCCTCATCTGATACTTCCTCCTTATCATCAGTCTGTTGATCAGGTTGAGTGAACACATCACCCATCTGACTTACAGGTTGTCTCACACTGGCCACAAAGGCTGCACCTCTCTTAGACATTTTCAAGGCTTTTCTCTTTTGTTGCCTTGACTGCTCATCGTTCAGTAAGGATCCATATAGGTTGACAAGATCCATACTTCTGATGGTACCTGAATTCCTTAAGATTGTAGAAAAATAATTCCATTCTTCAGGCAGAATGTCTAAGAATTTGTTCACCAGAGTAAGGTTGTCCTTGGTGATCCCAACAGCTTTGAGATCATTAATAAGAGCAGTAAACCTGGTGTAGGTTTCTGTGAGAGTCTCCTTTGGTTTTGCAAAGAAGAGTTCATACTGTCTAACAATATTGTTAATCCTGTTATCCAGTGTGATTGTGGGTCCATCATAGACAGTACACAAAGTATCCCACATCTCCTTTGCAGTCTTCATCTTCTCAACCTGTTTGAACACATCATCAGGCAGAGAGATAACCAGGTTGTTCCTGGCCTTTGCATCCAGAGCCACCAATCTTTCGTCTTCATCAGACCATTGAGCTTTTGCTTTCTCAAGGTTCGGATTTCAGGAGCAGCTCCTTCAACCGCTGGAGTTATAGTAGTAACAGAGGTTGGCATATAAGGACCCTCGATTACTATCTCTGGTAGTTGTACGTCCAGATTCTCTAAATAGAGCATCATTCTGCACTTCCAGCCAGAGAAGTTCTGATGATTCAACTTTGGAGGTTTGCCCAATGACCCATTGTCAGAGTATGAGGAATTTGCAGCACTGTTGTCCATGGAAACTTTAGGAAAATGAGAGATCTAGAGATGACACACACTCTAAACTGCTCTGATACCAGTTGTAGATCCCGAGAGATTTCCCAAGTATATAGCCTTAAGCTGTAGAGGGGGGGTAAATACAGTAATTTAAAGACTACACACTATTTTGTCAACGTTTGTATGTATTATCAACAAATGTTAATCAAAAACAAGCTTGACTGCGGAAAGGTTCAAGCTGAGATGACAGATACAACAGTGTGTTAACTAGTCTAAGACAGACTTAAACTAGTTACAATGAAAACACTCACTAAGAATCACTCACTGTGTTTACAAGACTCAGAAGGACAGCTTGAATAAGAACAGCTTAAGCACAAAGCACTGTTTTATTCAAGCAGACTTGCATGCATGAAAAGACACACTCTAATGCACGTTCTGATTTCACACTCTTGGTTCAGCACTTAGCTTTCTGCTTAGTCTTTCAATCCTTGGAAGTTTCCTTTTATACTCACTCAGAGGATCTAAGTGAAGCTTCTTTATTGGACGAAAGGAAAAAGGTGGAATGTCTTGTTGAAAAGACAACATAACTTTTCTGCACTTTCTGAAAAGCAGACATGTCTTCATGTGGGCAGAACTTTTATCTTTTCTCTTTATCTACTGTTGCATAAGCTTTAACTAAATAAGAATGTCAATTTTGCGTCTTTCTTCCTATGTTAAGGCCTATTTTGATATAAGAAAAGGTCTGTCACCCTTTTTCAAATATCCTTTTGTCTTCATGTGACAGAACACCTTGGGCAGGCTGAGCAGTTCTGTTTTCCACTTTGTCTTCGACTTTGTAAACTGATCTTGTAGCCAAAAACAATACATGAGGACTTGGAAACATATTCCATAAAGTGTTTTAGCCTGTTCACAAAGAACAGGTTGTTCTTTTTGAACAGAACACTTGTAAACTGCCCAAGCTGCTCAGCAGTGTAGAGCAGCGTAGACAGTTTATGTCCAGCCTGTTCAGCAGACAGAACAGCTTGGACATACTGCCTTTGTTGCAACACATGTAACACATAGAACAGCTATAACTGATATTGCAAATCACTTTACAGGTTTCATTAAGGCATAAACAGGCCTTAAATTATACCTTTCACGTGCATCAACAGGTTTGATTAAGAATCTCCCCCTTACATGCAGAACAGGTTTGACTGAGGCCTTTTTGTGCCTAACACAAACAAGCTTAAATGTGGAAAGGTTCAAGATGAGATGACAGATACAACAGTATGTTAACTAGTCTAAGACTAACTCAAACTAGATACAATGAATGCACTCACTTAGAAGCACTTACTGTGTTTACAAGACTCAGATGGACAGCTTATACATGAACAGCTTAGACACACTCTACTGTTTTATATAAGCAGACTTGCATGCATGGAATAACACACTTCCATGCACGTACTGATTGTCACACTCTTGATTATTTCATTATCCTTAGAAGCTTCCTTTTATACCCAAAAAGAGAATCTCAGTGAAGCTTCCTCATTGGACAGATGAGATAGTGGAGAGTCTTTCCAAAAAGACAAAACACCTTTCTGCATGTTCTGATAAAGTGTCTTTGTCTTCACATGGCAGAATCTTTGTCTTTTCCTTTTTGTCACTGTTGCATACGGCTTTAACCAAAAGAGGAATGTCAACTTTGCATCTTTCTTCTTTTGTTAATGCCATTTTGATATAAGAAAAGGTCTGTCACCCTTTTCAAATATCTGTTTGTCTTCATGTGACAGAACAGCTTGGGCAGGCTGTGCAGTTCTGTTTTCCACTTTGTCTTCGACTTGTAAACTGATCTTGTAGCCAAAAACAATACATGAGAACTTGGAAACATATTCCATAAAATGTTTAACCTGTTCACAAAGAACATGTTCTGTTCACAAAGAAACGAACACTTGAAAACTGCCCAAGTTGCTCACCAGTGTAGAGCAGCGTAGACAGTTTATGCCCAGCCTGTTCAGCAGACAGAACAGCTTGGACAAACTATCTTTGTTGCAACGATTGCAACATGTTAAACAGCTTTAGGCTGATATTGCAAATCACTTTCAGGTCTCAATAAGGCATATAACATGCCTTAAATTCAACCTTCAAATGCATCAACAGGTTTGATGAAGAATCTCCCCCTCAGATGTACAACAGGTTTGACTGAGGCCTTTTTGTGCCTAACAAAACTCTACTGTTGTTGTCCATACAAGTCAGATTTACGTGTAAACCTATGAGCTCACCAACAATTTTTGTTGACGTATTTTAGCGTGTATTTTCAGGAAATTAAGGCAAGTGTGCCTTCCGACGTATTTACTTTCAAGCTTCCGCATCCATGGAGTCGCATGCATATTCAAAACTAACGGAGATTTAGCTGCATTATTTTGGTTACTTTAATTATGTAATTAAATCTCTGTATTGTGCGAACTTCTTTTCTTCATATCAGACTATGTAAAACATTGCTAAGTTTTAAAGTTGTAACGATGCATTTTAAAAACGTCCATAGAGTGGTCGTTCGTTATGATTATGGTTATTCTTCCGCGACGTCGCGCTTCGCTGCCAACCGGGGTAACGGGGTGTGACATATGTCATTGCTCATTATCTCTGAGTTTTGATTCTTAGCAAATTAGGGGATCTCGTGCCTTTTTCGTCCTCGGGATTGAAGCTTTTACATTAACAAAAATATAATTCAATCATCATTACTAAAGTGAAAGCTAGGGTTTTGTTAGTTCTTCCAATGGCGATCAGAGGAGTGGATTTCAAGTGGTATGATGGTTTTTCCTATCAATGCTTGCCACTAGAATAATAATTATCGCGATCAATTGGAATCATTACCATCTCTGTATGTACCCGATGCACATATGGATCGTGGTTGACGACTTTACAGTTTTTGTGTTCCGTCTCTTGATGTTTGTGGACAATGGGCTTGCTGATAGATTGGAGTTAGATTTTGGCCATCAACACAGACATTCTCATTTTTGTGGAAGAGTGGTGGTTCTTTCCATCCTCTGAGGGTTGCTTAATCCTTTTCTCTAGGCATGGACAGTTATTGGATCTATATGGTTTAGTAGCGCGAGAGACTGTTTGCCTGAAGAAGGACATAAATGGGGGTTCCTTATATGGTTGCTTTTTCAACTACTGTGGACTCATCTGCCTTGAAGGAATGTCTATGAAAGCTTGGCTCTAATACCTATTGTTGTAGTGGTCCCAAACAAATATTAAGCACTGAATGATTTTCTATGATTATGCGGCTGATTCATGCAAAAGAACAAAGAGAATAAGAAACTCTATGAATGTTAACATGCACATGTGCAGCCGCCACTTGCTTTGAATATTCTAAAGTGAAAAGGTTACATTACAAATTCCTAGACACATGCTTTTATACCTAGGTCCTAAGGTTGAGGGGTTTACATAAACTACCCCTCAACTTTCTATCAAAAGAGAAATCTACATAGAAATAAAAGACAATTACATTATGTAAATGAAATAATTAAAACTTATTACAAACTAAACCCATTGTATTAAATAACAACCAGGTTGTAATGTCCAAATTCCACTAAACCAAAAAAAAATTAAATTAAGGACTTTTATGAAAAAAAAATAACATGGAGGGACGAAAACACGTGAAACATGTTCGTTTTTTTTTTTCATAATAAGCCGTTAGTTTTTTATCGTTATATGTAATCTAGTATTTGATTTATTGGGTGTTATTCGTTGTTATTAGTTGTGTATATTTCATGTTAACGATAAGATTATATATATATATATATATATATATATATATATATATATATATATATATATATTATCCTATATATTTAGAGTCCGATTTTATAATAATTATGTGACAATTGTGAATGAGCAAACATATTAATCTTAAATAACTAGATGGAATATACATGTGATTAGTAAATATATGTTTTATAAATATAGGGTTATTTTCGTTAGTAAAGAAATAAGTTTTTTACACAAACCAAAGTTTCTCAATAATTACACTATTAATGTAAATTTGTTTTACGAGGAAGAATTTATATATTAAAAGTTAAAAAAATAAAGATTAAGAATTAATTAAAGTTTGGATAAATATGGTATTATGAAGTTTAGTTAAATAAGGAAATAAATAAGGGTAAAATGGTCATTAATTAATAGGTAATATAATTATGAGTTTTAAAAATAATCAAATTATTGAATTTGGGTATATACTATAATAATAATGTTTAAGAAGGATATATGTGACATTAATAACATAAGTTGGGTATTTACGATATTATGCAGTTTAAGATAGATATATATGATATTAAAATTTTAAGTTCCGTATATATGATATTATAAAGTTTTGTAAGAGTATATATGAAATTCTCTCTTTTTAAAATACATCGTTTTAGCTCATAAATAAGCAAAAAAATTATTTGATAACAAATTTTTTTATGTGTGAACAAAAAAAATGTCTTTTAAATTTACACACAACTTTGAAAAATTTCTTCATTAGAGTAAAGATAAAATTCCTCCTGCAAATAAGCAAAGAATCAGCCAACCAAAATTCAGATGAATGAATTAAAATTTTTATAAATTCAAACTCATTGTGTATCAATGCAAGCACTGTGTTGAACTGATAAGAAATCAGGTCTGGAATTTCATTATTGTGGAAGCTCGAGTTCTGTACTAATATGCACAGAAGCCATTATCATGAAACCAAACTGATATGTTTGAAAACCATTTCACTAAATTCTAGGTTTTGCACTGACTTTTATACATTTCTGACAAAGTGAGGGATAAGTGTGTGAGACAAAGGCATGATGGAGTACCATCACTCAAAAGTCGGACATGTCCTGAAAAGGCTACAAGTCCAGTAGCTGTTGCACACCCCACCAACCACTCAGGTTCCCCTCAACAGGAACCTGTTTCATTGCACGAGGATCTTCCACATATGTCATCACTCCATCATTCGGAAGGGGCGATGTTAAACAAAGTCACCTGCTGCCCCCGGTGACTGACCCTCCTTTGTCCACGTCTCATCCCACACCTGATAACACGCCCCCAGGAACCAAGGACGTCTCTGTGACGTCCTCTCCAACATTCAAATCTTCATACACACTTGGTGGTGCAGAAATGAAGGATGGAAATCCTGCCACAGATACAACAAGGCCATCCGTGACTAGTAAAACCGGGATAACTCCCGAGATGTTAACGGATGTCCTTCGTTACGCCGGAACGGTTACACGGGCAGACATGGCTGCCCTCAAGGAAACAATTGAGGCACATCATACCTCTCTTCTCTTTATACTTAAAAGAAAGGGTGATGTACCTCAGGAGTTGCCACCAGGTACTCCATCCGTCCAATCAAACGCCACCATCCATGCTCTACAAGACCAATTAGCCACAACAGTTGCGATCTTCACCAACTCCATAGACAATCTGCAATGACTTATATTAAGGTGGAGGCAGAATTGAATAAAAGGATGGATCACTTAGAATCTACGGTAATCGATCTGCAGCAGTTATGTCGCCCTCACGCTGGTTCTATAAAAAGAAACATGATGATCAGGACGCCCCTGATCATCCTGAAGGGGAGAAACGCCGCCGGAAAGACCCTGAGGGTACCGCCAAAGGGATATAGGGATCGGGGACATAGCAAAAGGGGACATGGAGTATACCCGAAGAGCAACAGGAATCGGAAAAACAATGAGTTGACGAAACCCTTACATTGGTACCTTTTGAGGGTCGTACGGCAGAACCTGAATTGATAATCTTTAACTCCGACGACACCTCCTCATCCTTTAATTTCTTAAACGAGCCAACCAAGCCCGAACCGGAAACAGAACCCGAAATATCCTCAACCCCTACAACATCATCTCCGATTACTTCCCAACCGGTCCCTAACTCCATTTCCATAAAAATCAGACTACCGATCCATCCACTCCCTCAAGTCCAAGAATCCACTCCCACAGAAGTCCAAACCACAACGGTAGACTGTTTCCAAACCAGTGCACCTGAGCTTGAAGCCACATATCAAGAATCAGAAGCCAGCTGGGTGTACTGGTTCACAAGAGGAAACGTTCCAGAACTACCTCCTCAGGAAAAACAACAGCTGGTTGACACTCAGGGGCTTAAAGTCGTACCTCTCGAAGATGTCATTTGATGACTTATGCAAGCCTTTCCTCGAAGATGGATTCAAAGTTGTGTTCATAAAGAACCCAGGCAACTCCAGCTGAAGGCTCTTCATGGAACTTCACTATCGTTCCAAGGGGGAGCAAACAGAGTATAATTTGATGATGTTAAATGAGTTCAGAAAAAAAATAAAGCTGGTGTGGTCCAAGTCTAAAGTCAAAAAGGTCCTGAACATAACGCCATATAAACGAGCTCGAATTTACACGTCGTCTATCTGCTTCATCAGAGAAGACGGAATAAAACACGAAGTTAACGAGCCAGACCTAGACTTTATGACTTTTGATGATATAGAGATCATGCATGACAAGTTGGTCAGAGTCAAGAATGTGTCAAAGCCGATTGAGAATGCTTGTGCGCACTTGTTAGGTGCATCAACAGACACTCAATAGTGATGTGCATCAAGGACTTTTAGATGGCCATCGAGAATAATTTTGTACGAGTTGGATTGACTCCACCTGACCAAAGCTTCCTAATGATCGACCATCAGCCTATCTACGAAGTGCTTAGTACTAAAATGCGAGCATGGTGTAGTATATCTGAATGCTCAAAATAACAATAGATTCATTAGATTCGAGGAAATCGCCCACTACTCCGATGGCACACTGCGCTTAATTCGAGAAAAGCTTAATGAACGCCTCAGAGACGATGATGTAAAAGAACACAGTGAACTCAAAATGCGGCCAAAGGAAGGGTTGATCATCCGAGAAGCCATTGAACTCATCAACGATCGACTACACATGCGTAAACTAGTTAAAAGGTTTGATGTGTGATTAAAGATAAGAGTTACAACTGATGGAGTCTCCAACTCCCCACAGAGATTGAAAAGGAGGAGAATGTTAGATTTATTTCAATCCAGTAGGTTTATTTATGTAATAATGTGTAATTATTTTATTTCTAGTGTAATTGTTATTTATTTCTATGTAATTTTCTATTTTAGTAGAAAGTTGATGGGTAGTTTGTATAAACCCCTCAACCTTAGGACGTAGGTATGAAAGACAACTTTGACCTAGGGTTTTGTAACCTTTGCAACTTTTATAACTTTTCAATTGAGAATATTCTGAGAAAAAGTAGCCGCTGCACATGTGTTTGGTTGATGTTGATAGAGTTTATTATTCTATTTGTTTCTTTGCATGAATCTGCCGTTTTTCATACATAAAGCAGTGTAAGTGCATAAAATTTGTTTGGGACCACTGCAACACATATCCAAAAATCAGCTCAATCCGATGTCGTATGAATTTTTGAGAAGTTCCAGAACGTCACAGCTCAGAATTTGACTTTTTTGGTTGAATTTTCTTGATTTGTTGCATGATTTTTTATTTGATTCACCCCCTATGCTCTCATAGTACTTGATACTTCAAGACTAGGTGAATCATAACATTGTAGATTGAATCTTGCACTTGTTGAATGATTTTTCTCAAAAACATTTTACAATACACACACTAGAAAATAAGAGATTCTAAAACAACTAAGGAGATTTCCCTTGAAAATTTCCTTTTATACCTAAAATCTAAATTTTCACCTAAATACAAAATAAGTTCCTATTCTATTGATTTCATCACAATTCAAAACCTAACACTTGCAAAACATTGATATATTTTGTTCTACCACAATATTTGTTTGACCAGTGAGTCTATTTATATACAAAAATACATTATTATATAATTAAAGAAACTACTGCTTTGTGTTGCTTCTCTACTTAGTAAAAGAGAAGTTTCCTATCCATATTTTCGTAATTTATAACAGTTTTAACATTTTTAATACCTTTATACATTTATTGTATTTAATAAAAATAAGTAAACGTTTAATTTAAAAAAAAAAATTATATTGCTTTTACAAAAATATATAGAAATTTCATAAAAGCGTGGCAGCGTGGTGGCTCTTAATGTGCTTAAAACTAAAATTTTAGTTGGCTTTTAACAGGACTGTTTTTTTTACAATAAGCATTATACGAGCTTTACATATATTCGGTAAGTAAAAATTTCAAATAAATGTGTTCTTTTAAATTAAGTGATAAGTGTAAATTTTACTTATTAGTTACTTATAGATCTAATCAACCACTATTTATTAGTTAGGGATAATTGCGCAAAAAACCTCTATTTTGTCAGTTTTTTGGGATTAAAACCCCAAACCATTTTTCATTGCATAGAAAATCCCGAACTAACTAAAAATCAGTAAATCAATGTTTTATCAATGGGTAACCGGTTGAAAGCGGTTATTAATCCTACGTGGACCGGTAAATAACCTATGTGTAATAAGTTTTAATTGTTGAAACCGATGGTCAAGTATTACACATCACTTAAACCACCATTGATGTTGTAATCTCATTTGAAAATTACAATTATAAATTATCAACGGTGGTCTAAATGATGCGTAATACTTGACAACCGGTTTCAACAATTAAAATTTATTCAACGTAGGTTATTTACCGGTCCACGTAGGATTAATAACCAGTTTCAACCGATTACCCATTGATAAAATCTTGATTTACTGATTTTTAGTTAGTTCGGGGTTTTCTATGCGACAAAAAATGGTTTGGGGTTTTAATCATAAAAAGCTGACAAGTTGGAGGTTTTTTGCGCAATTATCACTGTTACTTATTGGTAATAAGTGAACTTTTAAAGCAAAGATGTGCCATTCTCTCTTAGCTTCACGAATCATGATACCTTCTCCAAACCCTATCGACGACGACCAACCTCCCACTGGCCGCAGACCGTCATCTCGCCGCTGATTGGCGTTCTCCTTCTACCGTTAACATTATACGACAATCTAACTACTATCTTGATTTGTGTCCCTTTTCCTCTTTAAAGCCTCTTACTGCTTCTCTTTTCCATTACAAAAAAACAAAAAAGATTTTTAAAACCCACAAAAGAAACATATGAGCATGTTTACTTACATGTCTTTGTAAGTTTCTCTTTCATGTGCATTTTTCTAACAATCTTTAATTTTTTTATTTCCAGTTTTCAAAAGTTAAAAACCTATCTAGATGGTGGTATTTGGCATTTCGACTATAGGAAAAAAGTATTGATTTTTTAAATTGTATATTTTTGTTTTTCTAAATTGATTTTTGTCTTGTAAATCAATTTTGGGAAATCGATTTTCTTGTAAATATCTATCTTTGGATTTTGAATTAACGACGACTTTTTATAATGTTTACGTTATGGTTTATACATATAACTGATATACATGTATTTTAATTAACAATGATCTTTTATGTTTTAAATTTTTTGTTAATATGGACAGATATTTTATATAAAAAAATTAATACAGATTCAGAACATAAAAGAAACAGACCTATTGATTTAGTATACATTAATCAGTGTCAGTCACTTATCAATCAACACTGCAATCAGTTTTTAGTCACTTATCACCTACGTAAAAGAACAACACCATATATATAGTGAGGTTCAATGGAGAACCAGAATGCATTGGAGAACCTTAGAGAACCACATTGCGTTGCAAAAAAAATTACATAGTGCATCACACGAAAGAATTTTGCATCACACAGGATATTATGCATCACATGGGAGGATTATGTACCGTATAAAAGAATTATGCATCATGCGAGGGGGTTGTGGATCATAAGAGGAAATTTTGATCATAACGATCCATTCATGTGGTGCACAATCCCCATGTGGTTATATTGGATCAATAAAATCACATGGAGGGTTGTGCATCACATATATCGTGATTCTCCAAGATTCTTTGACAGACACATGGTTCTCCATTCAACCGCATTACACGCACGTGCAGACACACACACACACACATATAGATTCAAGTAAAATCCACTTAATATGCATCGTACCAGAAGTTACCACTCATAAAAATAATTTTTTCTGAATTTTTTTAATAAACATGTTTAATTAACATTACAAAAATGATATATAAATTTGACGTACATTCACACTTTTTAAGTGCATAAAATCATGTACCACATAAATGTACGTTCACATACATGCAAATTTATGTAAGTGTACGTTTACATCATTTTTAAGGAGTTTGGTGAAGTGAATGTGTGTGAAATTTACATATTATCTTTATAATGTCAATTAAAATATGTTTTTGAAAAAAAAATTAAAAACATTTTTTAGAGTTGCTACATTCTGGGGCGCTTGATAATTAGTAGTATTCTCTCAAACCATATTATATGTGTGTGTGTGTGTGTCCGTGTGTCTGTGTCTATGTGTGTAATATAAAAGAGACCATTAAATCCTACGTGTCACCTTCACATTTTATCAGAAAGATAAATACAACTTATTTATACAAAAAATAAAATATAAATACAACTTATTATTTTTAAAAAGGAAAATACACTCGATTATTTTCAAATGTATATTTAAAAGGTAAATACAATTTCTATTTTTAAAAATATAAATGCACACGATTTTTTAAAAATATAAACATAAATTTGTAAAAAATATATAAGTATTATATTATATATAAACTAAAATATCAATTTACGTCAATTGAAATATATAAACTAAAAATAAAAAGTTTAAAAAATCATAAAAACAACTACTATTTATATCAATTTATTAATGTTAGCAAATTAATAGTTATGACGGATAATAGTTTTTTAAAATCATTTTAAATAATTAATAGTTGTGTGTTTTTATTTTTACTTATATGCATTTTTTATAAATAACTTTCATTAAAAATATACACGTAATATATGGTTATAAACTAGTGTAATGTATAATTATTATATATTACTTAGTTTATTACCCCGTACATTACGCAGATAACTTTAATAATAAATTTTCTTTTCTCAAATAATATAAACTAAAAAATAAAAAATCAACATCGAATTTTGATATGTTGAATTTTTTTTTTTGTTACTTTTGGTCTTGAAAATTTTTATACTTTTTGATATTTAATATTTTCAAATTATAAATAAAAAAATAGTCATTAATACCATTTAATTTTGTTGTTATTATTATAATTACTTTACAGTTTTTTAAATGTTGATTGTCGTAATTTTAACAGATCCCTGAAATAGGTACGTGTTTAAGGATTTAAAAACAAGGGATAATTGCGCAAAAAACCCCAAACTTGTCCGCTTTTTGTGATTAAAACCCCGAACCATTTTTCATTGCACAGAAAACCCCGAACTAACTAAAAATCAGTAAATCAAGGTTTTATCAGTGGGTAACCGGTTGAAACCGCTTATTAATCCTACAATGACCGGTAAATAACCTACATGTGATAAATTTTAATTGTTGAAACCGGTTGTCATGTATTACACATCATTAAAAACCACGTTGATAATTTTTAATTGTAATTTTTTAACGGGATTACCTCATCTACGAGCGTTAAAAAAGATGTGCAATTATTGGAAATCGGTTTCAACAATTAAAATTTATTCTACGTAGGTTATTTACCAGTCCACGTAGGATTAATAACCGGTTTCAACCGGTTAGTCATTGATAAAACCTTGTTTTACTGATTTTTAGTTAGTACGGGGTTTTCTATGCAAGAAAAATGGTTTGGAGTTTTAATCACAAAAAGCGGACAAGTTTTGGGTTTTTTGCGCAATTATCCCTAAAAACAAACGACACTTCTATCTATAGGGTCATGTTATTTGCACCGCCCAGTGCAAATAGGAAAGTCAAACAAACATGCGGAAATCCCGATCTTATATTATTTGATTCACCTAAAATCACCACCACTTTCCATGTATGTAAATATCACACTTCGTTTTTTTTTTGTAGCATCCCGCTTTTAGAATAATTGCGTGTAATTATTTTAGTGGATACTTAAATTATTATTATTGCATTTGTCCAATTATCTCCCGATTAGTGGATATATACGTGTCGGGTTTGTGAGTTACGTGTCACGGGTTGTGATATTAGTGGATTAATTGTGTTGATGAGTTTGTGCATTTAAATGGATTAAGTGGGTTTTAATTATGAAAAAAGTGATATCGGGTTCGGGTTATTGAATACCGGGTTGCCAAAAACAGAAAGTGTATAGATGTGTGTGCTTTTTCCTTCCTTTCTTCTTTTGGAAAGTCTGAGATTTGTGAATGTGTGTGTGCGTGAGATAACAGCAACAAGAAACCCTAAAAAAATTCAGATTTAGTTGCTGAAACTTGGATCCAACTTCATCATATCCATTGTTGAGTGTTCTTGAGTTCAAGAAGGTAAGAAGCTTATGATTTAATCCTTGATTTTCATGGTTTATGTTGTTAGAATTGTGGGGATGCTTCTAAACCCATATATTAAGGATATATATATATATATATATATATATATATATATATATATATATATATATATATATATATATATATATATATATATATATATATATATATATATATATATATATATATATATATATATATATATATATATATATATATATGTATATATATATATGTATATATATGTATATATATGTATATATATATACATTGAGTTGGGTGATTATAGTGGCTAGAAATCGGTTATAGGGAAGGAGATACCTTCTGGTCAGATTTGGGCAGCGAGCAAGGAAGAAGAAGGCCGACTAGGGTCGCGGTCGCAATCCCTGGTCGTGGTTGCGACGTAACAAGGCTGAGTGCGGCAGCAATGGGGGCCGGGGAACGGGCCGTGTTGGTCGGTCTTGGCCGGGTCTGGTTCGAAGGTCTGGGCCGGGTTCTGTTGGGGTGTTTGGGTCAGACTTTGGTCGGGTTCGGGGGTTTCCGAGGGGTTGCTTTTGGGTCCGAGTCAGTTACTGGTTTATTGTGATTCTGTTCTATGTGTCGGTTGAGTTAGGTTTGTGTTAATAGTTTAGGATCTGTGTGATTTCAGGGACGAGTCAACAGTGAGCTGAGTCGAGTCGGAGATTTCAGGCTTAGTGGATCGATCAGGTGAGTACCCAAGTCTTTTTTAAAGAGCGCTCCATTTTCTGAGTCGTATTGTGTTATCAGTGGATATTGTGATATATTGTGTACGAGACAGGGACGCGAGCTTCAAGTATGCTTCTATCCTTAAATATGTGATATATGTGCATGAGATGAGATCCAGTCCTTGGGTCCATGATGAGTTCCATACAGACGGTGATTCGCGATGAGGGATCGTGCAGGTAACTGTCCCGAACAGTCCTTGGGGCGTGTATACACGGCAAGGCTTGTAGCCGGTTCACGCCCGCTCTACAGGGTTTTCGCTAACCACTGCCGTACACGGTCGTTGGCCGGGGAAGTGTCCCCACAGTGATTCTGTGTGTAGGCTTCGGATCTCATGCTATGTGTTCGTAGCTGAGTACATTGTTGATTGTCAGGGACAGGGATAGAGATGGTTATGCGTGTATGTGCTATGTGTATGTGTGTTATGTGCTTACTATGCAGAGTCAAACCCTCGCATCCTCACGCGCTTCCGAGCTTACGTATTCGAGTGAATGTATTCGACTTGCTGTTATTGAAGACTATTGCATCTGTTGTTGCTAGGGACTATGTTGTTGCGGATAGTGAATGTACCTTTTGAGATAATGTAATTCAGTAGATTATGTGTTGAAGATGTTTGTGTGAAAGTTTTAATTAATAGTGATCTATATTATCTTCTGACACACGTGTTATGGAGTTGCTGCAATGTGCCACTTATGATATTGTATTGACGTGACATTTCTGTGATCGGGAGGGATGTTACATGATGGTATCAAAGCTTGTGGTTTGAAGTCTGAATATTATTAGCGGATGCTTAACTTAAACCTTGTTTCGATCCGTGGGGGATCAATTGAGATTGATTTTGTGGAATTAACTAACCAAGCTTGGTGTATAACGCTGGGTAATCTATTCGCTGTTCATAATTATTTCGGTTTGTGCAGATTGATATGGCAGATCAGGGCGAGGGATCCGGTGTGGGTAAGCCGGCGGGCGACGAGTACATTCGCAGATCATAACGGTTAGAGGTTTTAAAAGAATTTTATAGGCAGCAGCGGGAGCAGGGTCAGGGTATGGGGCCGATTATTCAACCGACGGGGACAGAGTCTGGCACTGGTGCTACTTCGTCTACACAGAGGGGTGGATCTTTTAAGGAGTTTATGACAGGAGCTCCACCTGAGTTTAGGGGCAGTGGTGAGCCCGGAGTTGCTATGGCATTGGAAAGAGAGATAGAGGCTGTGTTTCAAGTGGTGCATGTGGATCCGAGGTATATGGTTGGATATGCGACCTATCAGTTGAGGGGAGGGGCTTCCCAGTGGTGGAAGTCCATTGAGTTAGCAATGACGTCGTCGGCAGCTTACGCGATGACGTGGGACCAGTTCAAGGCAGTGTTCGAGCTGCAGTATATCCCGATGGACGAGAGGCGAGAGATGGAGCGGTGATTCCTTCAGCTGCAGCAGGACGAGATGTCGGTGCAGCAGTATGTGGACCGGTTCAATGAGTACTCCCAGTTTGCTACTCAACATATCGACACAGAGCAGCGGAAGGCCGATATGCTTATCGATGGGTTGCGAGTAGACATCAGGGAGTTTGTTGGGCTGCACGAGACTCCTACTTTTGCCAGAGCTCTGGAGATGGCCCGCATAATGGACCAGGAGATAGCCAAACAGAGAGAGAGGAGTCATTTTCTCAGCGTCGGCGTGCTAGAACTCTTGAGCAGTCCTCGAGAGACCGGAGGTATTCTAGAGATGATTCCAGGGAGAGGCAGCCGGACCAGGAGCGACGTTTGGGCCATAGTTCAAGAGATAGATGAGACAGAGATAGAGGCAGGGATAGGGAGCAGAGGTCGAGCGGACCGGAGCGGAGTCAGAGTTAGAGACAGAGTTCTCGGTACAGAGAGCGGGGTCAGAGTAGCGGGGGACTGAGGTCTCAAGATTGGGGTAGCAGGGTTTATAGTTCAGCTTGAGATCAAGAGTGCCCGAGATGCCACCGTCGCCACAGTGGGCCATGAGCATCGGATGTGCCTAGATGTTACCGATGCGGCCAGCGGGGACATGCTGCCGCCATGTGTACCATCCCAGAGCCGTTGTGTTTCCTTTGTGGGAGGCCGGGGCATAGGGTGAGAGATTGTCCAGAACCGAGACCAGTAGTGCAGGGTACAAGTTCCGGTGGGGCCAGAGCGGAGCCGTCGTCATCCAGTCGTCACGATACTCGGGCACGGGTTCGGGTGTTTCAGGCAACTGCTGAGGAAGCTCGGGATGCTGTTGATGTTGTTTCGGGTATGTATCTCTGGACTTACTCAGATTATGTGTCTTAGTTGATTTTGAGCGGATCGTTGTACGTGCTTGTGATACTTTGTGTATGTTCTGTTGTGTGCAAATGCCTTGTTTGTGTTTGTGATTATGAGATCCAGTGTCAGAGACGTGGGATAGTTGGGTATGGGTTATATGGGATTGTTGTGTTTGGGGTACATATGTGGTGTTAATGTGTGAGATTGTGGAATATCGTGATCAGGGCTTTCTAGTTCGAGATTGTGCAATGTTAGTGGATTAATTCTACTGATAGTGGATTATCACATTGATACTGGATTAAATTCTTGTGCGTGCTTATCCATGTCGATCTGTGAGTTTGTGTTTAGCGATTCGAGGGAGATGTCTTTATGTGATATTATAAGTGGATTGAATATTTGTTGTGTTAGCGGATAAACTATATAGAGCTATGCGAGGATGTGATGAGAGAGAATGAAGATTGATGGATTGAGATCATATGTGGACCCAGTGGCTTATGATGTAACGCCACTAGAGGACCTTACGAGTAGAGGATTCAACCGAATAATAGTGTATTGTAATGTGTGATTCCAAAATGACGTGTATTAGTGATGATTGTGATATTCAGAGTTCAAATGCGAATTCAACAGGGTTGTTGATAATTATATCGAGATGTATGAGTTGATGTTTCGGAGATTTGACATGGAGGCATGTGTTTGCGAATGGGTCTGAGATAGATTCTGGGGGCGGAATCTCTTTAAGAGGGGAGGATTTGTAACATCTCGCTTTCAGAATAATTGTGTATAATTATTTTAGTGGATGTTTAAATTATTATTATTGCGTTTGTCCAATTATCTCCCGATTAGTGGATATATACGTGTCAGGTTTGTAAGTTACGTGTCACGGGTTGTGATATTAGTGGATTATTGTGGTGATGAGTTCGTGGATTTAAATGGGTTAAGTGGGTTTTAATTATGAAAAAATTGATATCAGGTTCGGGTTATTGGGTACCGGGTTGCCAAAATAGAAAGTGTATATATGTGCGTGCTTTTTTTCCTTCCTTTCTTCTTTTGGAAAGTCTGAGATTTGTGAATGTGTGTGTGCGTGAGATAACAGCAGCAAGAAACCCTAAAACAAATTCAGATATAGTTGCTGAAACTTGGATCCAACTTCATCATCTCCATTGCTGAGTGTCCTTGAGTTCAAGAAGGTAAGAAGCTTATGATTTAATCCTTGATTTTCGTGGTTTATGTTGTTAGAAATGTGGGGATGCTTCTAAACCCATATATTAAAGATATACTAGTAGTGTACCCGCGCAAAGCGGCGACGACGGTAAATATTTTACATTTACTTGACGTTTGTGTCAACAAAGATACGACCGTCTTTTTCAATACAGATGTATACTTCTGTCTTTTTCATAAAGAAGCACCAACCAAAATAACTATACATGTATATATAAGAAAGTATAAGCATAAAATATAAACTAAAATTAATGGAACACAACCAAAATGAATCACAACTTTGGAATAAAAGAAGTGTTTTACAAATGGAACATGATGAGCCATGTATGTAATTTGTATCTTATGTCTATCTGAGGTATGGTCCCATCAGCGACATATGCCATTGTTGTGCACCAAAGGCAAAGAGCAATCATAATCTACTCTTGACAACAAACAATCATTGAGCCATACTTTTATTTTCCCATCAAGTCCCATGGGAATATCACAGTTTACTTGCCTTCCAAAACCTGCTCATAAGTTGAAGTCAGAAAAACCAAATTTGGACCGTTAGATACTTTGGGTTAAAAAGAGCATCACATAATAAAATGGTTTCAAACAAATACGAAGGGTGCACATACTAAAAATAACAAAATCTATCTACTTACTCAAGAATTATTTGAAGATGAGTCTTTTTCTCTAAGTATCCAAGATATTTCACTGTATTTTTGTGGTAAAATTTTGCAGCAAATAAAATTCATCATATTGCATGAAGATCCAAACCACAATAAAATCCACATGGCTGAATATGAATATATCATTATTCGGGTGATCGATTGAATAGCAATGAAATATCTCTCTAACCAAAGACATTGCAGATGTTTGTTCAAAACTAAAGCTTACTGGATTATGTCAGCGTATGCTAATGAAAATCTAAAAAGCTAACCATGGTAGGAGTTTTCTTATAAGAAACAACTATTGGCTTGAAAAGCTATCATGCATATTGATGAAAATTTGCTTTCTTTCAAAAAAACTATATTTCATTGTTATAATCCTTAATCAAGTGCTCTCTTGACTAAACTCGTGACATATTAACCAGAGAAACAAAGTTATATGTTTACGAAACATCTAAAAAATTATTTTACTGCTTGAAAATAATTAAAGTGACAGGTAGCAAGTCAATCTTTTGCTGAGAAGTTATCACGTCCAATCGATTTACAATTGCGTTCATATAGAAAGTTGAAAGGTGTTAATACAAAATAAAGTAGTGGTTATGCATCAACAAGCCAATTCAACAACTACAAGCCAATTATTCAACAACAGTGTCATCTTAAGTTAATCATTAAAAACGCATTTAAGATTATAAAAATACAGCATGTCACATGTTTAAAAAGTAATAACATTACAATTTATTAAATATTATAACAAAGTAAATAGGAAACCATGTGAATGAAAAGAGACAAAAACACCATAACAGTTACATGGCAAAGCCAACTTTAAACCCAATTGTAGCAAGGATAGCATAATAATTGAATCAATCAGATCCTATGTTTTAGGAGCAGTCTTGTAAGACAAATTTCTTATATAAATCATAATCAGATAGGAGATGTCAGTCCTAGGTTCATGGTTGCATGTCATCTAGAATCTGTACTCTTTGTTATTTGGTTTAATTTGGGAAATAATTAGTTTAAATCATGAGTTCAAGAAGTCGAATAGAAGATTCGAAGCTAGTAAAGAATTTATTCAAAATTTCATACCTACGCATGAGATATATATCCATATGATCATCATATAAGTAAAAAAACAACTTATGATTATATAAATCTACCTCCTAAAAAGCAATACAAGGCTGATTAACAATTGCATGTGAAACCCAAAAATACAAATTGCAAGCATAACAAATTAAATCTATTACACATAAACTTTGAGTTGCAGTTGTTTTTTAGCTCAATTGTTGTTGAGTTTAGGCACAAGTATAGCTAGGTTCGAGGGATCCGTCTAAGCAAATATGTATTGATATTTAAACATTTCTTCTAGCTGAAATTCTACTTGGAAATGGTTTATGATCAGTTTTTTGTTGATTTTCTTTTCTACCAGTTTTACAAGGTCTAGTGTTGTTTCTTACTACAAATGGTGATTCGATCACTTAATAATGGTGGCAAAGGACTTAAAAAGTTTTGTAAAACGGACATGAAAAGGAATTGGTTGTTATCTTATTCTATAAGTCTAATTCTCCATTTATCCTTCCTTCTTTGCTTCACAAAACAGAAAGTAACTCACCATCCAACCATCCCTTAAAAAATAGTCCTTATCATGTATGCATATAAACATAGCTAAGTGTGTTGCGGCTGGAAAACAGAAGTAGCAGCAAAAACAGACTCTTAATTAAAGCAAAACAATAAGGCTAGTGTGTGTGCTGTTGGGTCCGTAACTCAACATAAAGCTGAGTCACGTATTGATCTTCCTTCTAATAGCAGCCTCAATTTTCATTATCTATATAAATTCAGTTTAAGTGTTTGGTGTGCTTGTTTGTGACAGTAAAACAAAAAGAAAAAGATCCCAATAGCAGCCAATACACACACACACATGTGTGTGTGTGTGTTTTTTGCAAGGTGTTGAATGTGTGGTTGAAACACATGATAATGCAACTTTACACATAAACATAGAAACTATATATATACACTAAATCAAGGTGAGTGTTTGTATGCATTTATGATGTCCAAAAACAGAAACATCAAATGTCATATAAGTGTGATTCAAGTTTATAAACACATCTAAAGATCAAGTGCATTGTTGTTTCCATCCTCGTTGAAAAGATTCAAGATGATGGTATTTGAAAAAATGATTGTTGTATCTACCAACTGAAAAAAATATTGGTGGATGGTTGATTCAAAGAATCCAAGAGGTTGGAATATGTGTTTGAAGAGATTATCAAAATAGTTTGGAGGAAGATTCATGCTATTGAAGTTACTGCACAAGAAGAATGATTCAGAAATATTATTGTTAGAAGTTTGATTATTATAAGATTAGTTTAGGCTTAAGGATGAATGTTGAAAGTTACAAAACATCTTCATTGAATAGTTTAACTCTATGCATTTTTAACCATTTATATCATAGAACTGATAGTGGTAAAAACATACTTAGAGTTTTTAATATAAACGGTCCCTATGAACTTATCCTAAAAACCAAAAGCCAACTTAAAGCGTCTTAAAATCATGAATCTTAACTAATAAGTAACCAAAGATCCATGTTCCAAGCATAAATTTGTGCAACATGAAACAAATAAATCAAAAAAAATTACCGTTATCTCAGTGATCGAAATACCATCTTGTCTAGCAAGCAATGTGACAATGTTTTTGTGCTTATCCACTCAATCAATCGGTCTCTACAAAGCTTGAGTCTCTCGCCGCCATAATCCATTAAAGTTATGTTATCGATGCATCAATAATAGCCATCTTATTTTCATCAATAACATAAATATATATATGGTAAGGAAGACTTTTTAAATCCTTCCAGCATTGCCATCTTATTTTCATTTAGAAGACTGTTTGGGGTAATGTGAGTACCTCCAGTAGGTATGTTGTATGAATTGTCAATGGTCCCAAAAAAGGTAATTAAGATGGCTGCTCCTGTAACGATGTTTGAGAAAGGGTTTGACCACGCAAACGTGTTTCGTATTGGAGCGTGCACGATGTCAGCAAATAACATCCCACTTAAGAAAACAAACCACGAAAGTAAAAACATATATGTTTTAAATCAACTCAATAATCATCAAATCATGTTTATACTTTTAATCCTTTATAGCCTCACACTTTGATGCATAACCATTTTTCCATCTTAAATCCCAACAAAGTTAATTCTCTTTGGAAAACACAGGATGCATTTAGTTACATGTGTTTCAAAGAAATGTTGAACCAAAATCGAGGGATTTTAGAAAATCTGTTCCAATGAAAGCATAATAAGTGAACAATCTGTTGTGAATGGCATAGAGGGTCAACTTTAGTGACAAAAGGCACCATTGAATGGATATGCAAAGTATCATATAACTGGAAACCAGTCTATGATGCATATCCATTTTATTATAGAAGGAAAACTAACTATTTGGATCCGTCAAAAAACATTATATGCAATGGTACCTCCCACCGTTAAGGTAACCAAACACCATTCAAAATGCCAGTCGCCTTTAAATTGGCTAACGTTTGGCAACAAAGAAATTAGAGTAATAATTTTAAAAATAAAATATTTCCCTTACCCTACCCTTTGTTGCAGCTCAGATCAGCTATCGATCTCAAATGATTTCCAGCCTCATCTTTCAATTCAACTTGAAAAATGACAAAATATAGTAGAATCAAACTTCAATTCAACTCTTCAATCAATGAAATGTTAAAAATCTTAATTCGTGATGTCTATCTTCACTTTAACTTTACCTTAAAAGCCTTATGTAGAAAAAGAAGAGTACAAAAGACAATCTGATTCGGTTGTTTCCTTAGAACAAAGACATCAAATCAGAGAAGAAAACACAACAAAAAGGAGCCATACATTATAGAGACAGCAAAACTAAAGAAAACACAACCAAAATATGTCATTCTGGTCAATACTCAGTACATTAGACTTAATTTCAAAACAAAAGTATGACATTACGATCATATAAGCAACTGGATTTTTGCTTCTTATCCCTTTGATTTTGTCGTTAAACAGATCACATATCATTTTCGCTTACACGCCCCAGGTTTGAAAAAGCTTCTCATTTGCCAACAAATCAACAAATGCAAATTTTGAAACACAAAACCTATGTTTAAAATATATAAAACATCAAGAACAAACCTGAGAAGTCAAGAGACACAAAAACCACTTAAAAATTAACACCACGTGATAATATACAAAAATCAAACTCCCCTAGATCTAGAAAGCGGTAACAGAGATACAAAAATATTGAAACTGAACTTCAAAACGCAGATACCTCATGTAATATAGAATGAAACGAAACTACCAAACATAAACACATACTATATTCCAAAAATTTCTAAGGTTATTTGAGCAAAAAAACATGTAAACTCATGTGTGTGTGATGTAGCAGGAGATTCTACCTGATTATGAAGAAGGTGAGAAGAAACGAGGAGACATCGAGTAGACATCGATGTAGCAGGAGATTCTACATGTTCATCCAACTACCTTTGTGATAAACAACTTAAATTTGATGAGAAATTCAGCAAAAAACCGACAAAGAAACATCAGTACTGACTTCTTGGAATGTGTCATCCCAATAGTAATTTTAAAATTTGTTTATATTGTATATAAGGGCAGAAAACACAATATTTACATGAAAAATATAGACAAAAGTTTTCATGACGAATCACAGGCTTTAAAACCAGGAAAAACAATACTTACAGAAGTCAACAAAAAGTCGCAAATCAAAACTAAAAATAGCAAAAAATAGTTGCATTCACATCCTCATCACAGCCCAAATAGCCCTGGTTGAACTGAAAAGATTAAAATTAAGTGTTATACCAATAAGTTACAAATAGAATCTGAATTATATATTACAATGACAACGAACCAGAAAAGCCAATATTTCGAAAAGCACCACTTACCTTTCATTCGTTTAAGATATTCATGTTCATTAACCTTTAAGGTAGTTGGATGAACAGATTACTAATATAAAATTTAAAAACTCACACTTATTTCATGAATAATAGTGCAAAAAAACCGATTTTACCTTCAACAAATTTTTTACCATGTAAATTTAGTTACAGATGCAAGAGTAAGTGAATGTAACTATTAATAAGAAAGTCCTAAATATATGTTTGAGCAAAATGAATTTTACCTTCAAAATTTTTTAAACCATAGTATTTGCTTCAAACATTTCCAAAGTGATCATGCCAACAAGGTCAAAATCTTCTAGAATCATGACTGCTTTCTGAGTAGGAAGTTCATTCGTTCAGTCATCGTTAAATAATTTATGTAACATTTATGATGATATAAATTAATTCAAAAAACACCCTTCGGTTCTAAAATAAGAAATTTTACTAAAAATATTCATATAAATCGCTCATAATTTAATCATCAAAAGTGCATCTAGCAGATAAATGATTAAAAGTTGGCTTTAATGGTGCTGAATTGTTGATCTCTCTATTTCCAAAACAGAGCCTCAAAGTAAATTTAACTATCATATTATGTAATTATGTTCCAAAAACATTGAGAGTGCAAGGCTGATAAAATGGTGGTGAGATTTAAAGTGACTTTGGTGGTGGCTACAGTTCTTCACGGCTAATAACCAAACCTTCCTTCACCTAAAGTTGATGCACATTGAAAGGAGTATGAAGCAAATGAAATCATGAAATTATTGAGCATATTCATTACTGGCGAATGGCGATGCAATAAAAGATGCTTGTAAAAAAATCTATGGATTTAATTGCTGCTCTTCCGAATGAAATGGTGCTAGTTGAACACTTCTGTCAAATAGCATGATTGAACGGATTCTCACCTTGGCATTAGAAGATGGCGATACCGGGAAAGAGTTCAATGGTCGTATGGCATCATCATCAGAATAGCAATCTGGTATCACCAGCCACTGCCTGTAACCACCACCTACAAAATGACACTACCAGATTTAGAAAAATGTTTATAACTTTGAACAAATCTCGAAGATCAAACACACTAAATTTGAACAAACTCTAAATTGAAAGACGAAGGCAAAACCAAATCGATCCGAAAACCATTTCGTTACCGATCATGAAAACAAATCTAAACCCCTAAATGAACAAATCTAAAACCTTGAAAACCAACGGTGAATCAAGAACAAGATTGCAAAGAAGAAACCTTAACAATATTAGAAAACTATTTGATTACCTTCAAAATCCTTTCATGAACCAGATCTTAAAATCGAAATCTTGTAAAAAAAAGACGAAATCGATGGTCTGGAGCCGCCGTCACCGTCGTTGGGAGTGTTGCTAATGGAATCTGTCACAACCAGAAGCATTCTCGTGGCCTGGGAGGAATGAAGAGGGTGGTGGAGGTATTGGAGAATAGAAGATATTCGCCTGGTTTTGGAGAAGAGTAGAGAATCACCTGGTCTGGGAAGTTGGAAGAGGGCATGGTTTGAGGCTCTTGTGTTCCCAATAAATTTGCACGATGCAACTCTCAACGAAGGTAGAGTTTAAAATTTGAAATTCTATGCAGTAAAGACTTGTACATTAAGCTTTATATGATTGTACCTCTTAAAATTATCAGTTATTATGCTTTTAGGACTTGTACATCATGAAATATAAATTGTTTTTAAGACCTCAATATACATGCATTATAGAGTAGTATAGATATATTTAGTTGGGTGGTTATAGTGGCTGGAAATTGGTTATAAGGAAGGAGATACCTTCTGGTCAGATCTGGGCAGCGAGCAAGGAAGAAGAAGGCTGACCAGGGTCGCGGTCGCGATCCCTGGTCGTGGTCGTGACGTAGCAGGGCCGAGTGCGCCCGCGATGAGGGCCAGCGCGCGGGCCGCGATGACTGGTCTTGGCCGGGTCTGGTTCAGGGGTCTTGGCCGGGTTCTGTTGGGTATTTGGGTCAGACTTTGGTCGGGTTTTGGTGGTCTCCGTGGGTTGCTTTTGGGTCCGAGTCAGTTACTGGTTTTATTGTGATTCTGTTCTATGTGTCGGTTGAGTTAGGTTTGTGTTAACAGTTTGAGATCCGTGTGATTTCAGGGACGAGTCAACAGCGAGCTGAGTCGAGTCGGAGATTTCGGGATTAGTGGATCGATCGGGTGAGTACCCGAGTCTTTTTCAAACGAGCGCTCCATTTTCTAAGTCGTATTGTGTTATCAGTGGATATTGTGATATACTATGTACGAGACAGGGACGCAAGCTTCAGGTATGATTCTATCCTTACATATGTGATATATGTGCATGAGATTAAATCCGGTCCAGGGGTCCATGATGAGTTCCATACAGACGGTGATTCGCGATGAGGGATCACGCAGGTTGACTGTCCCTAACAGTCCTTGGGGCGTGTATACACGGCAGGGCCTGTAGCCGGTTCTCGCCCGCGCAACAGGGTTTCCTCTAACCACCGCCATACACGGTCATTAGCCATGGAAATGACCCCACAATGATTCTGTGTGTAGGGCTTCGGATCTCATGCTATGTGTTCGTACCTGAGTACATTGTTGATTGCCAGGGACAGTGATAGAGATTGTTATGTGTGTATGTGCTATGTGTATGTGTGTTATCTGCTAACTGTGCAGAGTCTAACCCTCGCGTACTAATGAGCTTCTGAGCTTACGTATTCGAGTCTACCATGTTCAGGGAATCAGGGAAGGATGCGGTAGCCGGTAGCTGGGTTTGCTGGCCAAGGACTTGCTGTTATTGAAGACTATTGCATATGCTGTTGCTAGGGACTATGTTAGTGCAGATAGTGAATGTACCATTTGAGATAATGTAAATCAGTAGATTATGTGTTGAAGATGTTTGTGTGAAAGTTTTAATTAACAGTGATCTATATTATCTTCTGACACACGTGTTATGGAGTTGTTGCGTTGTGACACTTATGATATTGTGTTGACGTGACATTTCTGTGATCGAGAGGGGTGTTTCATGTTTATTCCTTTTTTCTTATATCAATATAAAGATTGTTTCCTTCTTTTTTTTCCATGTAACTATTTCATTTACCATGAAATGAGACTAAAATAATGATGTATCTTTTAAATTATTTTTTGTGCTGTGCGGAGATAATATATACCAGAAAATTCTTGGAATATTATGAACTATACAATATGTTAGGCACAAAAAGGCCTCAGTCAAACCTGTTTTACATCTGAGGGGGAGATTTATAATCAAACCTGTTGATGCATTTGAAGGTTGATATCAAGGCCTGTTATATGCCTTATTGAAACCTGAAAATGATTTGCAATATCAGTCTAAAGATGTTCTATGTGTTGCATGGGTTGCAACTAAGACAGTTTGTCCAAGCTGCTCTGTCTGCTGAACAGGCTGGACATAAACTGTCTACGCTGCTCTACACTGATGAGCAGCCTGGGCAATTTTAAAGTGTTCTGTTCTTTGTGAACAGAACCTGTTCTTTGTGAACAGGCTAAACATTTTATGGAATATGTTTCCAAGTCATCATGTATTGTTTTTGACTACAAGATCAGTTTACAAAGTCGAAGACAAAGTGGAAAACAGAACTGCTCAGCCTGCCCAAGCTGTTCTGTAACATGAAGACAAAAGGTTATTTGAAAAAGGGTGACAGACCTTTTTCTTATATCAAAATAGGCCTTTACAAGGAAGAAAGACACAAAGTTGACATTCCTAAAATAGTGAAAGGCAATGCAACAGTAGACAAAGTAAAAAGACAAAAGTTCTGCTCATGTGAAGACAAGTCTACTTTTCAGAAAAGTGCAGAAAAGGTTATGTTGTCTTTTCAACAAGACTTCTCCTTTTTCATTCCGTCCAATGAAGATGTTTCTCTTAGATCCTCTGAGTGAGTATAAAAGGAAGCTTCTAAGGACATAAAGAAATGTGAAGAAAGCTAAGTGCTGAAACCAAGAGTGAACGTGCAAGTGTGTTTTTCATGCATGCAAGTCTGCTGTGTAATTCAGTATCTGTGTGTCTAAGCTGCTTTACATAAGCTGTTCCCTTAAGTCTTGTAAACACAGTGAGTGCTTCTTAGTGAGTGTATTCATTGTATATTAGTTTGAGTTTGTCTTAGACTAGTGAACATACTGTTGTATCTGTCATCTCAGCTTGAACTATTCCGCATTCAAGCTTGTTTGTAATTAACAAATTGTTGATAATACATACAAACATTGAGAAAATAGTGTGTAGTCTTTAAATTGATGTATTCACCCCCCCTCTACAGCTTAAAGCTATATACATTGGGAACCTCTCGGGACCTACAACTGGTATCAGAGCAGTTTAGAGTGTGTGTCATTCTATATCTCTCATTCTCCTAAGTTTCCATGGACAACAGTGCTGCAAATTCTTCTTACTATGACAATGGCTCTATGGGCAAACCTCCAAAATTTAATCATCAAAACTTCTCTGGTTGGAAGTGCAGAATGATGCTCTATTTAGAAAATCTGGATGTACAACTACCAGAGATAGTAATGGAGGGTCCCTATGTGCCAACCTCTGTTACTACAATAACTCCAGCGGTTGAAGGAGCTGCTCCTGAAATCACGACCTTTGAGAAAGCTAAAGCTCAATGGTCTGATGAAGACAAGAGACTGGTGGCTCTGGATGCAAAGGCCAGGAACAACCTGGTCATCTCTCTTCCTGATGATGTGTTCAAACAGGTTGAGAAAATGAAGACAGCAAAAGAGATGTGGGATACTTTTTGTACCGTCTATGATGGACCCACAATCACACTGGACAACAGGATCAACAATCTTGTTAGACAGTATGAACTCTTCTTTGCTAAACCAAAGGAGACTCTCACTGAAACCTACACCAGGTTTACTGCTCTAGTGAATGATCTCAAGGCTGTTGGGATCACTAAGGATAGTCTTACCCTAGTGAATAAATTTCTGGACATTCTACCTGAAGAGTGGAATTATTTCTCAACAATTCTAAGGAACTCAGGTACTATCAGAAGTATGGATCTGGTCAATCTGTATGGATCCTTACTGAATGATGAACAGTCAAGGCAACAAAAGAGAAATGCCTTGGAAATGTCCAAAAGAGGTGCTGCCTTTGTGGCTAATGTGGGACACCCTGTAAATCAGGTGAGTGATGTGTTCACTCAACCTGATCAACAGGATGATGACAAGGAGGATGTGTCAGGAGAAGAAGATAATACAGATCTTGCTGAACAAGATGATGAGCAAATGATAGCTATGCTTGTCAAAAGGTTCAACAAGAAAAGGTTTGGAAGAAACATGCTGCAAGGAAGTTCAGGTGCTGGCAAAAAGAAGGCATTTGATAAATCCAAGGCTGAGTGCTTTAAATGTGGCAAAACTGGCCATATAGTTGCTGACTGTGTGTCAAAAGCCGTTGGTCAGTCATCCAAACCATACAAGACAAACAAGGATGATGGTTATAGGGTTAAGTACCTTATGGCCATGGCTAAGCTGAGGAAGTTGGAAAACTCAGTGGGTTCCAACTGCCAAAAGGGACTCATGGCAGAGACTTGTGATTGGGAGGAATCTGATTCATCATCTGATGAAGAAGAAAATCAATGTCTGATGGCCAACACTGATGTCCCATCAACAAGAAGTTTCAAACAGGACATGGCTGAAGCTGAAGCTTTCAGCAGCTTGGAGAACTGGAATCCTACAATGATGTATAAGGTACAAAATTTTATGGCTTACAGTTCTGAAGAAAAAGTTAAAATATTTGAATATATGCTTGTTGATCTAAAAGCTGCTGTTGAGAAGCATGATGCTTTACTATCTGAAATCTCTAAGCTTAAAACTGAACTTAAAACTAAATCCAGTAAACTGGACAGTTTTCATAAATTGGAAACTGAGCTTGATGAATTAAAACACATCAACTCTATTTTACTGGAAGAAAAGAGAGAAACAGATATAAAGCATGCTAAGCTTCAAAAGATAGTTGATTCTTGGTGCCAATCTGCACAAAAAGTCAGCCATTGTATAAGTCAACAGATCCCTGCACAAATCCAAGCCTATCTTGGAGGGGATCTTGACACAGCAGCTTCCATTGTTGAGATCAATAATCTGAAAGAAGATTTATCCACTCTTGGTGAACTTCCAAACACATTCATTCAAAGTGTGAATGGTAAACTAATCTCAACAAATTGGTTTGTCAGGCCTCAAAACACTGACAGCTTGTGTGAACTTAGCTCAAAAGCTGATGTTGGAATTTGTTCTCCATCAAGTCAGCCTGCTAAGTGCTCTGCTGGTTCATACAAGCAAAAGAAAGGAAAACATGTCCAAACTGAAGTTGTGGATATTAAACCTGTTGACAAAACAGGTTCTGAATCCAAAGCTGATGGTAAAAAGCATGTTAATCCTTTTGATGCTAAGCACTTTGAAAACAAGTTTTCAAAAGGTAAGCAGCTTGTTTTCAACAAGGGTAAGTCTCATGTTGAAAACAAAACTGCTGTGATTTCAAATAAGTTTTTAAATCATAGTGGTAAACTGGTTTTAGATAAGAATAAGCTTTTCAAAACCAGATACAGTGAGTATGCTGATAGGCAGCATAAATCACAATCCAGTAGGGGCAAAGGCAAAGTCATTGCTCAAACTGAGAAAATTGGGAATAAGTTTCCCAAACCTGTGGAAGCTCAAAAGCCAATCAAGCTCCCTATCTTTGACATCTGTCCTCCTAAAAAGAAGAAAGAAGAGACAGCCAAAGCTGTGGCTATTGAACTCTCCACCCAAGCTGTTGATTCATCAAAAAGTAATAAAATTGCTAAACCTGCTGATAGAATCAATAAAAATAGCTCAGAATGTGTTTCTGAAAGATCTTCTTCCAAAAAATCCTAAAAAGAGAAAATGCTACAAATGTGGAAAGAAGACACATCTGGCCAAGGATTGTCCTGAATCTGAGGACATGAGGCCTGTTGACTCTGTTGTTTCCCTCACAGCTGTCACAAGCAGTGTTGGAAATGTCACAGTCACTGAGAGTGGTATTCAAGCTGATACCATTCAAATAGGGAATATTAGTGTTGATATTTCAAGTCCATCAACAAATGTTGATGAAGTAGGAGAACTCATCTCTGTGATGAGTTCCCCTAAAAATGACTAATAATTCTCTTATCACTCTGCAGGAAAAACAACCTACCCAGGTTTGGTACCTGGACAGTGGCTGCTCAGGGCACATAACAGGTTGTAAAGAATTGCTAAGTGAACTCAGGCCTGAGAAAGGGCCAAAAGTCACCTTTGGTGACAATGTACAGGGATCCACTGAGGGATATGGAACTCTTAAAGCTGGTGCTGCAGTGTTCAAAAGAGTAGCCTATGTGACTGGGCTAAAACATAACCTTGTCAGCATAAGCCAACTGTGTGATGCTGGCTATAAGGTTAACTTTGATGAGCACCTGGGTTACATATTGGATCCCCAAGGCAAAGTTGTGCTATGTGCTCAACGAAAGAAAGGTGTATATGTTGTGGATATGCATTCTGCTGACCCCACAACTGAAACCTGTTTTCTCACAAGAACAAATGCTGATCTAAACTGGCTTATGGCACAGAAGACTGTCACATCCTGAACTCAAGAACATCAACAAACTCTGTAAGAAAGAGTTGGTGACAGGTTTGCCTTCTATGACTTTTGCTAAGGATAGATTATGCACAGCTTGTGAGAAAGGCAAGCAGAGAAAAACATCTTTTAAATCCAAACATAATTTCTCTATTGATACTCCACTCTTCTTAATCCATATGGACTTGTTTGGACCTGTTAATGTCCCAAGTCTAGGAGGAAGAAGATACACTCTTGTAATGGTTGATGAGTTCTCCAGGTACACATGGGTGATCTTCCTGAAGAGCAAAGGAGAGGCTGCTAGAGAGATTATTGGATTTGTCAAAAAGATGGAAATGCTGAACTCTGCCCAAGTAAAGCAGCTTAGAAGTGATCATGGTACTGAGTTCAGAAACAGTACTCTTGAAGACTTCTGTGAAGAGAAAGGAATCACTCAAAACTTTTCAGCTGTAAGAACTCCTCAACAAAATGGAGTTGCTGAAAGGAGAAACCGAACTCTCATTGAAGCTGCTAGAACCATGCTGTGTGCATCAGGTTTACCTTCATCATTTTGGGCTGAAGCTGTTAACACTGCCTGTTCACTCAAAACAGATCCTTAGTGGTGAAAAGATTCAACAAGACTCCCTATGAGTTGCTCAAAGGGAGGAAGCCAAATGTCAGTTATTTCCATGTGTTTGGATGTCCCTGTTTCATTCTGAATCAAAGGGACCAGCTGTCAAAGTTTGAACCTAAAGCTGATGAAGGTGTGTTTGTTGGCTACTCTGCTATCTCCAAAGCCTACAGAGTATACAACAACAAAAGAAAGGTGATAGATGAATCTATCAATGTCACCTTTGAAGAGTCTAAGAATGCTTCCACCAAAGCTGTTCCTGAATTAGTTTCAGGAGAACTTAACTTTGATGATCTGATGCATTCAAACAATGAAGAGGACTCAAAAGCTTCCACTACACCCAGTGTGGAACCTGTTAATCATGATGGACATGATGATGATTATGTCAATACATCCTGTGTGAATAAATGTACTGACCTAATTACAACTGCATGTCCAGAACCTATCAATGCTGATTTTCCTAGTTCTACTGCTAATATGTTCAACAGTGGTCAGACATGTTCAACAAGTGAACAGGCTCAAGACAACAGTATGTCTGAAAATCTTGAGAGCTGTTCAAGAGGACCTGCTGAAGATGTTAACAACTCAGGTGAATCATCATTGAAAAATGATCCTAAGTGGATCAGATGTCACCCCAATGATCAAATAATTGGTGACATCAACAAAGGGATACAAAGTCGGTGGGACAGCTTAGGGAACTTTTGTATGTTCTCTAGCTTTGTTTCACTGATGGAGCCAAAGAAGGTGGATGAAGCATTAAAAGATGCCAATTGGATCACTGCCATGCAGGAAGAGCTCAATCAGTTTGAGAGAAACAATGTATGGAAGCTGGTCCCTGCTCCAAAAGGTAAAACTATAATTGGCACAAAATGGGTTTTCAGAAACAAGATGGGTGAGCAAGGTCATGTCATTAGAAATAAGGCAAGACTGGTTGCTCAGGGCTACAGACAGGAGGAAGGAATTGATTATGATGAAACATTTGCTCCTGTGGCCAGGCTAGAAGCAATTCGTTTGTATCTAGCCTACGCTGCACATAAGAGCATCAAGGTATTTCAAATGGATGTGAAGAGTGCATTTTTGAATGGAAAGCTGCAAGAAGAAGTTTATGTCAAGCAGCCTCCAGGTTTTGAAAATGAACAACATCCAGGTTTTGTCTATAAGTTGGACAAAGCTCTCTATGGTCTCAAACAAGCCCCTAGAGCCTGGTATGACACTATTACTGAATTCCTTATGAGCAATGGGTACTCCAGAGGTAAAGTGGATACCACACTGTTCATAAAGAAGGTGAAGTCTGATATTATGCTTGTTCAAATTTATGTGGATGACATAATATTTGGTTCTACTAATGAGCAACTATGCAAGAATTTTTCATTACTCATGAAATCTAAGTATGAAATGAGTATGATGGGAGAACTAAATTTCTTTTTAGGATCGCAGGTTAAACAAACCTCAACTGGAATCTTTATAAATTAAAGAAAGTACACCTTAGATCTATTGAAAAAGTTCAAATATTGATCAAAGTTCTCCTATTAAAACCCCAATGGCAACTAATGTAAAATTGGATGCTGATGCCAGTGGCAAAGCTGTTTCAGTAACAGCTTACAGAGGCATGATTGGGAGCTTGCTATACTTAACTGCTAGTAGACCTGATATTATGTTTACCACCTGTCTGTGTGCTAGGTTCCAAGCTGATCCAAAGGAATCTCATCTAGCTGCTGTTAAAAGAATCTTCAGATACCTGAAGGGTACACCAGGTTTGGGTCTTTGGTATCCCAAAGACTCAATCCTTGAACTAACAGGCTATTCAGATTCTGATTTTGCAGGCTGTAGGTTAGATTAGAAAAGCACAACAGGTGGATGTCAACTCCTTGGTGGAAAGTTGATCAGTTGGAGTAGCAAGAAGCAGAACTCAGTGTCCACTTCTACTGCTGAAGCTGAGTACATTGCTGCTGGAAGCTGCTGTGGGCAGATTCTGTGGATGCAGCATCAGCTTGAAGATTATGGCCTTGTGTATAGGAAAACTCCTATTCTGTGTGATAACACAAGTGCCATAGCCATCTCCAACAATCCAGTATTTCATTCAAGAACAAAGCATATTGAAGTCAGACATCACTTCATCAGGGATCACATTCAGAAAGGTAATGTGGAGGTAAGTTTTATTTCCACCAATGAACAGCTTGCAGACATTTTCACCAAACCTCTGGATGAAACAAGGTTTAATTACCTTGTCAGCAAGCTGGGCATGTTAAATAAGAGTGACTAAGTGTTCTCTCAGGTCTATGAAGTTATATGTCTCACACTGCTCAAGTCTCTCAGAACAGCTTAAGACAGAACAGGCTATGCATGTTCTGTACTTAGCCATTTTTCTGAAAATCTTGAACAGCTTGAGTATAGAACAGGCTGAACAACAAGTTGTGAGTCCAGCCTACTCTGATGGTCAAATCCTCAACCTGTTCATTCTTTCACACTGTCTTACAAGCCTTTGACTTGTAACCTGTTCCATTCTTGAACACAACCTGTTCTCACAAAAGAGAACAGGCTGAAGGCACAGTTTGAAGGAAGAACAGCTTGAAGATTGAATAACTTGTGTTGACCCTGCTCATCATAGGTTTGACCAACAGCGTAGACCAAAAGTTTAATTATCTTACTTAACAATTAAGTTACTTAAATTATGTTTTTATTTAATTTAATTACTGCGGATAATGTGGATTTCGTGTGTTAGTGATTAAAAAGGTCAAGTGGTCTGACAAATGTTCTGACATGGACAAACGTTCCGTTTTCCGTTAACCAACATTTCAAATCAAACCGCCCAAATCTTTTCTCTCTCATACACACAACTATTCAAATCCTATAAATACCTAAATACTATTTCATCTTCGTCTTCCTCATAATTTCCAGAAATCCTCAAGAACCCTAAAAATCGACTAAGTGTCCTTTGCTTCTTCAACCTCAAAAATTTCCAAATGGCTCACAGACCTAATCCCTTTCTTCCAGTGTTCGTTGGTGATGATGTTGTCAAACACTCATCAATCACCACAATACTGACCATCAAACCCACTAACTACATTGCCAACCTCACAATCCCCAAAAACTATGTGGGGAACGGTTATGACCAAATGGTGGAGTTTCTGAAAGTTCATCCGTTGAACTAGGCCATGACTGCAACTCCTGGTGTCCTGTACCAGGAGATGGTGTATGAGTTCTGGTATACCTGTGCCTACATCTCAGAAACCAAAGTCATCAAGGGCACCATTCTCAATGGGACTCAGACTATTGAGATCAACACTCATCTGCTCAGGGAAGTTCTTCGACTTCCTGTGGTTGAACAATATGATCGACCACAGCCTGAAGATGAACAGATGAAGAATCTGCTGCACTTCTGGGGTGTAGCAGAACCAAAACTTGGAGCCACACTGTTCAGGAATGACCTCTCTCCCACCTACAGCTTCTTATTTGCCTCTGTGGTGATGTGTTTCAGCAGCAAGGTTGGTTCCTTTGACCAACTGAGCCGTGATGAAATCCCTATAGTTCTGCAGCTTGTGGATGGAACTACCATGGACATGGCCAAATGGATTTTTGTAAATTTGAGGAACCTGGTGCAACAAGAGTCAAGACCAGCTGCTGTTCGATATCCCAGGTTTCTCAGCCTCATCTTCAGACACGTTTGTGGTGAGCATCTCTATAACTCTCAGCCTCTACTTAAGACTGCTGCATTCCCAGTTATAGGGAATAGAGTTTTCTATACTCCCGTTCTGTAAAATGAGCCTCCTCTATCCACACCAATGAGGAGGCTGTTAGGTTTGGTGGAAGGACCCTCTACTGTGAGGGTGAATCCAGAAGCTGCTGCTCCCGTAGCAAAATCCAAAGCCAGGTCCAAGCTTGTTAAAAGGACCCTGGCAACTGAAGCTGGGCCTGTGAAAAAGAAGGCCAAACCAGCTCAGCCTGAGTCTGTTCCTTTAGCCTCTGTGGCTGAGGAGGAGCAGGCTCCTCACCCTGGTTCATTTGTTGAGCCTGAAGCCTTTGTGGCTGGTGCCTCTGTGGCACAAGAGACTATGGAACAGGCCAGCCCCACTGTTCCTGACCCAGTCTCACACCCTGTCCAAACAGATCCCCTCTCCTCTCCACAATCACCCACATCATCCATTCATTACCAACGCAAATCACTAGCCAAAAAGAAATCAGCCCACACAACCACCTCCTCTGTTCCCTCTCAACAGGGTTCAGTTGAAAAAGAAGCAACCCCAGCTGCCTCTCCTATTTTGGGAGCAGGTTCAGCTCATTTGGAGCCTGCTTCACTCCAATCTGAGTCAACCCAGAGTCAGCCTAGACCCTCTGGTTCCTCCCAACAGGAACCAGTTGTACAAACGGATATACCCACATCAACTATCCCAGCCTCCCAACAGGCTGAGGATATTGAAAGACAGGAGTCCTCTCCACTCCATACTGCGTCCACACTGTCCCCTACTAAACTCTCCTCACACCCTGAGTCTGCACGAGGTGCCCACACTGCTGATATAGACCAATCAGCAGCTCAGCCTCAAACTTCTGCTCCCCATGATACGGCTGTTCTACACCAAACAGCTGCTGAGGGACCAACAACCCAAGCTGATGAACCTCAGGGATCACACCATCCCTCTGGTGAGGCTGCTCCCTCCATGCAAATTCCATCAGCAGGTTTCACCACTCCTGATGTTGAAATGCATATCCCATCTCCCAATGATGAGGTGCCCTTAAACAAAGGCACTGCAGAGGGAACCACCACTGGTCTTCATGAGGATGTTGCAGCACAAGCAGCATCTGAAAGGCCCTCAACACCATCCCCTTCTCCTAGTGATGCAGCTACAGCCGCTGCTGAAGGACCTCTTGACCCCTCCAAGCTGGGCCATCTAACTTTTGCCCAGGCTATGGAGCTTCTTTCCAAAGTCTCTCTTCCCTCTCCATCACATCCTCAAACACCAGCCTCATCATCCTCCTCTCCATCTACCCACTCAAAACAATCTACCCATACACCTCCATCTCCCAAAGACCTGCCTTTGAAGGATCAGATTTCTTTGCTGTCCAACAAAGTTGGTTCTTTGGAAACCTCCATGAACTCTCTACCCTCCATCATCTCAGACTCTGTGTCTGCACAGCTTCAGGGGTTCTTTGATTCGTTCAAGGCCTCTTTCCCTACCACTCCACAGTCTGATCACTCTCCACAGCTGTTAGCACTCACTACTCAGCTGCAAAATGTGTCCACATCCCTCTCTTCTATTCTTTCCATACAGCAGGACTCTGTGTCCTCAATGACAACAATTTCCTAACAGCGGTCATCACTTCTCACTTCTTGCACCTCTACTCTTCCAGCCACTCTGGCTAGCTTACAAACTCTAATTGGCTCCCTTTCACACTCTGTGTCATCAGATCTTGCTGATGTGCAAGATTCTCTAGAACTTCACCTTGCACAGCTACAAACTTTGCTGTTCACAGCGTCTGACAGGGAGAATATTGTTAAGCTTACAACCCTTGCCGATTCCCACTCCTCTTCTCTTCAGACTTGTCTTTCCCAGCTTACAGAGGTGAAGGATACTTGGCTTTCTTAGTGACTAGCCTTGTTGGTCCTAAACCTTCTACTAAACCTGCTGGCAAGCCTGCTGACTTTGTGTCTTCAGGCAGACCAGGTGTTGAAGTCGCTGCTTCATCTCCTTCAAAGGGGGAGAAGTCATCTGCCTCGAAGACTAAGTCTAAGGGGGAGAAAACTTCTTCTCCTAAGGAGATACCAGTGTCTGCAACTCACACTGATCAGCCAGCAGATGTTTTTACAGGTACAACTGAAGGTGCCTCTCAAGCTGCTCTGCCTACTCAGACTGTCTCTCCAAACCCTGCTCAGTCTAAGGGGGAGGAAGTTATTCCTGAGGACAGGCCTAGCAGTAAAAGAAGGAACTTAATTCTAACTGAAGAAGAAGAAGAAGAAGAAGAAGAAGAGGAAATTCCTGAGGCTGCTGTCACTACAGCAGCAGCTAAAGGAAAAGAAAAGGCAGGTGATGATCCCATGCAGCAGAAACAAGCAGAAATTCAATTTCACAAGGCCAGGGCTAAAGAGATGGGTCTTCCTATGCACAAGTACTTTGAGTTTAGAGAAGAACAGCTTCAAGCCCTGGAGGAAATGAGAAAAGAAGAAGAATCTGCTAAAACTGTCAAATCTTTTGCCCTCCAAGAAGCAAAGAAAATTAAAATGTCTACCTTGGAGGTGCAAAAGAAAATAATGGAAGCTGCTAGACAATCAGCAGGGGAGAAAGAAAAGGAAGTAGAAAAAGGTACTCAGGTCTCTGTGACCAAATCAACAGTACCCCATGCAAGAGCTCAATACCACTTTGACAACTTGGCTAGGAAAAAGTTTCATGATGTTGCTGAAAGAAGGCTAGCCAAGGAAGCAATTGTCAAAGATGTCCCTGTATCAAGGAAAGGCAGTCAGTGGAAGCTTAAAATAACAAGGATGGGTGCAACAGGCCCAGAATTGGAAACTTATGACCACACTGATGTAGCACAGATGGGATACAGGGAGTGGATTGAGCTGGCAGTTGCCCTGAGTGAATCAAAGTCTGAAACTGCTAAAGAAATCAGGGCATACGTCAAGAAGTTGATGGAAAGAGTAAAGGATCTTGGCCTGATATCTAAGGCAGTTAGTGAAGGTGTCTTTGTGACACATCCAAAAATATAGGCCAGGAGGACAAAGAAGGACACAGAGATGGAGCTACTCCTTACACTGATTGAACAGGGCGACTATGCCATTGAAATGAAAGGAGTTGATCTTAGCCTGCCTAAAGGAATAGAGTTTGAGGATGGCAAGATTATTGAAGAACCTGAGCTGGGGGCATTTTTTGTAGATCCCCTAACTCAGAAGAAGTGCTTCCAAAGAGCCTCAGAGCTGTACAAAGTTGATCTGAGACAACTTGCCGCCTTCAGACTTGCAGTTTCATTTAGGCAGTCTAGCAAATGGAGAGCAGCCGTCTGGGATCAGCTCAGAGGCTTCTATGAAAGAGGTGAGCTCAATGATCCCAAGTTCATGATCATCAGAAGTGAAGTTGAGGAACTTGAGGATACAAGAGATGAGCTGGAAAAGATGTTCCAGGGTTCCCTTCCAATGGAGTGAAGTCCATCTACCGTCTGGGTAGGTGAAGAATGGAAGCTGTCCATCAGTTAGACAGACTTGCCATTATCTGCTCCCAACACAAACAGTCCAAATACTTTTGTACATTAGTTGGTTGTACATCATTACATAAGTTGTAATCTTTTCTTTTACATTAGTTGTAAAATACTTTAGTACATTAGTTGTACTCTTGTAAAAACATGTGTTGTTGTATGTAATCAAGAATCAATGTATATATAAACTGATCTTTTACTTTACTGTAATGTTGTAATTTCAATTCAGCAAAATGTACTGTAAAAATATATAGTGATTTTTGATAAGACCAGCTTAGTCTGGTTATTGCAAATAGGGGGAGATTGTTAGGCACAAAAAGGCCTCAGTCAAACCTGTTTTACATCTGAGGGGGAGATTTATAATCAAACCTGTTGATGCATTTGAAGGTTGATATCAAGGCCTGTTATATGCCTTATTGAAACCTGAAAATGATTTGCAATATCAGTCTAAAGTTGATCTATGTGTTGCATGTGTTGCAACTAAGACAGTTTGTCCAAGCTGCTCTGTCTGCTGAACAGGCTGGACATAAATTGTCTACGCTGCTCTACATTGATGAGCAGCCTGGGCAATTTTAAAGTGTTCTGTTCTTTGTGAACAGAACCTGTTCTTTGTGAACAGGCTAAACATTTTATGGAATATGTTTCCAAGTAATCATGTATTGTTTTTGACTACAAGATCAGTTTACAAAGTCGAAGACAAAGTGGAAAACAGAATTGCTCAGCCTGCCCAAGCTGTTCTGTAACATGAAGACAAAAGGTTATTTGAAAAAGGGTGACAGACCTTTTTCTTATATCAAAATAGGCCTTTACAAGGAAGAAAGATGCAAAGTTGACATTCCTAAAATAGTTAACGGCAATGCAACAGTAGACAAAGTAAAAAGACAAAAGTTCTGCTCATGTGAAGACAAGTCTACTTTTCAGAAAAGTGCAGAAAAGGTTATGTTGTCTTTTCAACAAGACTTCTCCTTTTTCATTCCGTCCAATGAAGATGTTTCTCTTAGATCCTCTGAGTGAGTATAAAAGGAAACTTCTAAGGACATAAAGAAATGTGAAGAAAGCTAAGTGCTGAAACCAAGAGTGAACGTGCAAGTGTGTTTTTCATGCATGCAAGCCTGCTGTGTAATTCAGTATCTGTGTGTCTAAGCTGCTTTACATAAGCTGTTCCCTTAAGTCTTGTAAACACAGTGAGTGCTTCTTAGTGAGTGTATTCATTGTATATTAGTTTGAGTTTGTCTTAGACTAGTGAACATACTGTTGTATCTGTCATCTCAGCTTGAACTATTCCGCATTCAAGCTTGTTTGTAATTAACAAATTGTTGATAATACATACAAACATTGAGAAAATAGTGTGTAGTCTTTAAATTGATGTATTCACCCCCCCTCTACAGCTTAAAGCTATATACATTGGGAACCTCTCGGGACCTACACAATATTTTACTTATTTTACCAATAATTTGATAAAACCAAATGTTTTCCTATCACATAATTTTATCAATAAAGAATAAGTTAATCTCAATAATGTTTTTGGTTTTGTAAGAAGCCATATATATAAGTAAAACCCCAAATGTAAAAGATAATTTTGTAAAGTTAAATTTTTTTTAGTTTCAACATGTGAATATATGACATTTTTAATATACCATTGTGTCATCGGTTGATTTTTATCTACGTTTCGATGTAAAAAATATGAGTTTGGAGACTAAAAATTTTAATTCAAAATTATTTTTATTATATGATAAAATCAGACAAAAAAATTCGATTTTTGTAGAAGATAAATCAAACCAACGAGTTTTAAAATGGTTTCGGTTTTTCGATTTAGCTTTTTCGGTTTTTTTGCACACCCCAATGAATTGTTATTTTAAAATAATAGAAAGTGTATTAAAAACCTATAAGTAAAAAAAATAAAGTGTAACAACTAAATAAATAATTATTTAATTTATATTATTTATGTGTGAACATAAGGTGTACTTAGCACTCTTGAGGTGCAAGTAGAATTACCCCTCTCGATACTAGTTTAGATAATATCTATATAATAAAGGAGAACAAAAATGGTCACATGACATCACCACATTATATCTAAAAAGATAATTACACTTTATGATTCCTGATATAAAATAAAATAAAAGATACATGTAATATATTATTTCTAATATCTATAAAGATTGGTAAATACAAAACATAAATACAACTTGTTATTTATTGTATCTTTAAATATTAATAGATGGAAAATAACCAAAAATAGAAACAACTTTTGTCATTTTTATTAGGGGTAAAGCCATACAATAGTAACCTACTTTTGAAAATTTATCAATATGGTACGTCTACTTTTTTAAATATCGATATGGTAACTGTACTTCATTTATTCATACCGATATGACCATATTTGTAATAGACCCCTGTTTTTTCATACCATTAGAACCCTGTTTCGTATCTAAAAAGCGGGCTCTATTATGTAGAATGACCATATCGATACAGAAAATTAAAGTACACGTATCATATAGACAATTAAAAAAGTAGACGTACCATATCGATACATTTTCAAAAGTAGGTTGCTATTGTATGGCTTTACCCCTTTTTATTATTCATAGTAAATTATTTATTTTTTAAAATTAATAACATTGACTTTTATATTTTTTTATCATTTATAGTAACCATTTTTTAATTTTCTGTCAATAATAGTAATTGGTGATCTGCAAACCTGTTTAGCAGGTCACCAACAACTTTTCAGTTATCAAAAATAGTAACATCTTTTTATAAAAATAGTAATATATACAATTAAAACCCAATTTTTTTAAGTATTTTAATATTTTATAGACAACAAAATAAACCTAATTTATGTTTAAAAATTTATTGTGAAATTTTATAATAAGATTTTAGTTTTTATTTTTCTATTATTATTTATGAATTAATTATATTATTATTACCTTCGGTAACTAGATTTTTAAATTTCATTCAACTTATTTATTTATAATTTTTATTTTTTCGTAGCCTTATAAATCTTTTGATACGGTTAGATAATATTCGATTATTTTTTCACAATTATATATAATATGAACAAAAAATACTACAAATCATTTGAAACATCCGTCTTAATTATTATAAACTTTTACCCAATATCTGAAATAAACTGTCAGCAAAATACAGGACAACTAATTTTTTTTTGTCAATACAACATAAAGATAATAATGACATCATCAAAATACATCACATGCAAACTTATTAGGTCGACACCGCTAATTCCTTGAGATATCAAACTTCTAAGTCGCCAAATTAAGGTTTAAGTCTTAAGATTTGATAATAGAGTACATGTCAATAAAGTCTAAGAGTTTTATATAAACCCAATAAGTACAAAATTGACGAAAACGCTAAAGTAACTCTCTAGCAATGTGATGATGTGGTGTCATCGAACATAGTCCAGAACCGGATGCCGCTGCAGCCTTACCTTTGTCTAAACCTGTAAAATAATATCCACACAACCGGGAATGCTGGCCAGACTCAATAAATAAGAGATTAACAGTTATAAAAAAGTATTTGGTCATATATCATGGTAATAACAGGTTAGTGGAGTCTTAGGATTCCAAGAATCGTCTGTAACCCCTAATAGAGTATCTGGGTATCTCCTACAAGAGACTCCAAGTATCGAATGGAGTCAAATCTCAAGTATCGTATGAATCAAAGTCTTGTGACTCGATATACGGCATCTTGCATGCCATACGAAGTAGCATAGCTCAGACATGTAAAGTATATAGCATGTATGCGAGGAATAACTCCAACAACATGGTAAGCAAATAAAACAAGGTAAGGCTCAAATGATGGGTAGCAATAACCAGGTAACAATCAGGTAATCAAAGCAGATATGAACAATAATACATGTTTAAGAAAGTAAATATGTTACTCACAGCGCCTGCAATAAAGTCTGGTTCTTCGGTCAACGAACTGCAGCTACTTAAATAGTTAGGCACAAAAGGCCTAAATCAAACCTATTCTATATCATAGGGGGAGATTCTTAATCAAACCTGTTTGATACACTTAAGGGTATAATTTAAGGTCTCTTAATGCCTTATTGAAACCTGATAAGTGATTTGCAATATAAGCCCAAAGCTGCTCACCCTGTTACATTAGTTGTAACTTGGCAAATTTCCCAAGCTATCTTAAACTATTGGACAGGTTTGGCATAAACTGCCTACGCTGTTCATATCTGTTAAACAGGTTAGACCAAAGGGAAGTGTTCAGAACCTGTTCTTTGTGAACAGGTTATACACTTTATGGAATTTGTTTCCATGTCATCATGTGAAGTCCTGGACGTAATGATCAGTTTACAACGCGAAGACAAAGTGGAAAATCAGAAACTGCGTTCACTGCCTAAGCTGTTCTGATATATGAAGACAAAGAAGATATTTGAAATGGGGTGACAGACCATTTCTTATATCGAAATGGTTATACAAGAAGGGGAAAAGATTAAAGTTGACATTCCTCTTTAAGGTAAAGCATCCTGTAACAAAGACAAAAAGGAAAAGACAAAGATTCTGCAACATAGGGACAAATTCTGTTTTGTCAGAATGTGCAGAAAAGCAGTCTTGTCTTTTTGTAAAGGCACTCCACTATCTCTGCATCCAATGAGAAAGCTTCATTGGGATTCTCTGAGTGAATATAAAAAAAAAGCTTCTAAGGAATGTGAGATAACCAAGAGAGAGATATCCAGAACGTGCAAAAGAATTGTGTTTTCAGGCATGCAAAGTCTGCTCAGAAAAGAATAGTTAATGTGTCCAAGCTGTTCTTATTCTAAGCTGTCTGTCTGTCTTGTAAATCAGTGAGTGCATCTTAGTGAGTGAATTCATTGTAACTAGTCTGAGTGATTCTTAGATTAGTCGTTCATCTGTTGTTTCTGTCATCTTAGTTTGAACCATTCCGCAGTTCAACCGGTTTGTAATTAACACTTGTTAATATATACATACAAACATTGAGAAAGTGTGTTGAAATTTTAAATAGTTGTATTCACCCCCCCTACAGCTTATAGAAACATACTTGGGAAACCTTTTGGGACCTACAATAATGCTAAACCTGCCCACTAAATACCCACTACCGCCGTGATAGTTGAGTTCGCTATTAACCCATTAGTACCAAACTTATTTTCATACTTATATTTATTTTTATTACTCTAGACAAGGATCATAAAATAATTTACTTAAAATTCAACCCACTATTTTTATTATGGATAATTTTAGATTCGATCTCTAATGATACATTTACTCATTGAACTTGTCTACATTTATTAATAACGTTTTTTCATTAATTACTATTTTGTACTTTATAATAGATGCATCTATTAGAATGGAACTGAATAAAATTTTAATAATTTGGATTCGATATTAGAGATCACACACACACACACACACACACACACACACACACACACACACATATATATATATAATAGCTATGTACCCGCGCAAAGCGACAAGCAGCGAGAAATTTCTTTTATATACGAATAATAATTGAAACTCAAAAAATGAAGAAAAAAAAAGGCTTTTTATCAACATGCCATTCATTCTCTTCCGTTTATTTCTCCACTTTTTTTAAACCAATAAGCAAATCAATAAATCAAAGAGTTCCTACATAAGCTTAATTTTAGGATTGCACCCTTAAACATACAAAGATTTTGTAGTTTGAAAAACATGATCAAATGCTCAATATTTGATCCATATGAAATAATGGAGCAAAATTTCAAATAACCATCTTTAGAATAATCCATTAGAAAAAACCATATCCATTAGACATCCAAACTTCCCAGCTAAAATACATCAGTTTGAAGAAGAAACAACGCAACACCTTAAAGTTTTCTACACTTCATTCATAATAAAAGTGGATTTGGATTAGAGTTCTGTAATGTATTGCCATATACAATTGTAATACAAAAATCTTAGCTATGACATTTTAGCCTTTCATTTATTTTGCAGCATATATAAGCCTCTTCATGGTTCCACCCTAGAATGATGGCTACCTCAGTGTCCTGGGCCAAACACTAAATATTCTTCTCCGACATTATCACCAACTTTCTGCAATCTTCTAGTATCCTCATTCATCATCACTCATTTGCTGCAGATTTAATGGGGAATAGTCAAGTTCTAATTCAAGTGCTCTTTGATTTTTTGTAGTCACTAACAAACTAACTAACAAATAAAAGGAAAAAAGATATTTGAACAAACCAAGGAGAACAAAAAGCCAAAAAAACTGAAAATTTGCACCAAGATTTGACGAGATAGAAAAACTGTTAGGCACAAAAAGGCCTCAGTCAAACCTGCTCTACATCTGAGGGGGAGATTTTTAATCAAACCTGTTGATGCACTTGAAGGTATAATTTAAGGCCTGTTTATGCCTTATTGAAACCTGAAAAGTGATTTGCAATATCAGCCCAAAGCTGTTTACCATGTTGCATTCGTTACAACAAAGGCAGTTTGTCCAAGCTGTTCTGTCTGCTGAACAGGCTGGACATAAACTGTCTACGCTGCTCTACTCTGATGAGCAGCTTGGATAGTTTACAAGTGTTCTGTTCTTTGTGAACAGGTTAAACACTTTATGGAATATGTTTCCAAGTCCTCATGTAATGTTTTTGGCTACAAGATCAGTTTACAAGTCGAAGACAAAGTGGAAAACAGAAATGCACAGCCTGCCTACGCTGTTCTGTTACATGAAGACAAACGGATATCTGAAAAGGGTGACAGACCTTTTCTTATATCAAAATGGCCTTAGCAAAAGAAGAAAGATGCAAAGTTGACATTCCTATTTTGGTTAAACCCTTATGCAACAGTGACAAAAAGAAAAAGACAAAGATTCTGCCACATGAAGACAAATCTGCTTTATCAGAACGTGCAGAAAGGTGTCTTGTCTTTTTGGAAAGACTTTCCACTATCTCATTTGTCCAATGAAGAAGCTTTACTGACATTCTCCTTTTGAGTATAAAAGGAAGCTTCTAAGGATTGTGAGAATATCAAGAGTGTGAAATCAGAACGTGCATTGAAGTGTGTTATTCCATGCATGCAAGTCTGCTTAAATAAAATAGTAGAGTGTGTCTAAGCTGTCTTTGTTTAAGCTGTCCATCTGAGTCTTGTAAAATCAGTGATTGCATCTAAGTGAGTGTAGTCATTGTATCTAGTCTGAGTGTGTCTTAGATTAGTTAAACAACTGTTGTATCTGTCATCTCAGCTTGAACCTTTCCGCATTCAAGCTTGTTTGTAATTAACACTTGTTAATAATATACACAAACATTGAGAAAGGAATGTTAAGTTTTTTTAAATAGCTGTATTCACCCCCCCTCTACAGCTTAGAGCTATACACTTAGGAAACCTTTTGGGACCTACAACTGGTATCAGAGCAGATAGAGTTAGTGTCAACTCTAGATCTCTCATTCTCCCTACTTTCCCATGGACAACAGTGCTGCAAGTTCCTCATCTTACTATGACAATGGATCAATAGCCAAACCCCCCAAGTTCAATCATCAGAACCTCTCTGGCTGGAAGTGCAGAATGATGCTCTATTTAGAGAATCTGGATGTACAACTACCAGAGATAGTAATGGAAGGTCCCCATGTGCCAACTTCTGTTACTACCATTACTCCTGTGTTAAAGGAGCTGCCCCTGAAATCAGAACCTTTGAAAAGGCCAAAGCTCAATGGTTTGATGAAGATAAAAGACTGGTTGCTCTGGATGCAAAAGCCAGGAATAACCTGGTTATCTCTCTGCCTGATGATGTGTTCAAACAGGTTGAGAAGATGAAGACTGCAAAGGAGATGTGGGATACTTTGTGTACCGTCTATGATGATCCCACAATCACACTGGATAATAGGATTAAAAATCTTGTTAGACAGTATGAACTCTTCTTTGCAAAACCAAAGGAGTCACTCACAGAAACCTACACCATGTTTACTGCTCTTGTTAATGATCTCAAAGTTGTTGGGATCACAAAGGACAGCCTGACCCTGGTGTACAAGTTCTTGGACATCTTGCCTGAAGAGTGGGAACTACTTTTCTACCATATTGAGAAATTCAGGTACCATCAAAGGTATGGATCTTGTAAACTTATATGGATCCCTACTAAATGATGAGCAGTCAAGGCAGCAAAAGAGAAATGCCTTGGAAACGTCCGAGAGAGGTGTTGCCTTAGTGGCCAGCGTGAGGCAACCTGTTGGGCAGGTCTGTGACGTGTTCACACAACCTGATCAACAGGCTGATGATGAAAGAGAGGAAATGTCTGATAAGGAAGACAATGCAGATCTTGCTGAACTTGATGATGAGCAGATGATTGCAATGCTTGTCAAAAGGTTCAACAAGAAAAGGTTTGGAAGAAATATGCTGCAGGGGAACTCAAATGCTGTCAAAAAGAAGACATTTGATAAATTTAAGGCTGAGTGCTTCAAATGTGGCAAGACTGGCCATATAGCTGCTGACTGTGTGTCAAAAGCTGTTGGACAGTCATCAAACCTTAAAGACTAACAGGGACGATGGCTATAGGGTTAAGTACCTTATGGCCATGGCTAAGCTGAAAAAGTTGGAAAACTCAGTGGCTTCCAACAAGCAAAAGGGGCTCATGGCTGAGACATGTGACTGGGAGGAGTCTGATTCATCCTCAGATGAAGAAGATAAAAACTGTATGATGGCCAACACTGATGTCCCATCAACCAGCAACTTCAAACATGACTTGGCTGAAGCTGAAGCCTTCAGCAGCTTAGAGAACTAGAACCCTAGAATGATGTACAAGGTACAAAACTTTATGGCTTAAAGTTCGGAAGAAAAAGTAAAAATGTTTGAATATATGCTTGTTGATTTAAAAGTTGCTGTTGAGAAGCATAATGTTTTACTATCTGAAACCTCTAACCTTAAAACTGAACTTGACACAAAATCCAGTAAACTGGACAGCTTCCATAAGTTGGAAACTGAGCTTGATGAATTAAAACACATCAACTCCATTTTACTGGAAGAAAAGAGACAGACAGATGTAAAACATGCAAAGCTTCAAAAGATAGTTGACTCCTGGTGCCAATCTGCACAAAAGTCAGCCATTGTATCAGTCAACAGATCCCTGCACATATCCAAGCCTATCTTGGAGGGGATCTTGACAAAGCAGCTTCTATTGTTGAGATTAATAATCTGAAAGATGACTTATCCACTCTTGGTGAGCTTCCCAGCACTTTATCCAGAAAGTAAATGGAAAGCTTGTCTCAAGAAACAGGTTTGTCAGGCCTCAAAATACTGACAGCTTGTGTGTAAAAGCCCTAAAAGCTAATGATGGAATGTGTTCTCCATCAAATTAGCCTGGTAAGTGCTCTGCTGATTCACACAAGCAAAAGAAAGGAAAACATGCTCAAACTGCAGCAGTGGACACTAAAGCTGTTGACAAAATAGGCTCTGGGTCCAAAGCTGATGGTAAGAGACATGTTAATCCTTTTGATGCTAAACATTTTGAAAATAAGTTTTCAAAAGGTAAGCAGCCTGCTTTCAACAAGGGTAAGTCTCATGTTGAAAGCAAATCTGCTGTAGTTTCAAATAAGTTTTCAAATCATAGTGGAAAACTGGTTATAAATGAAGATAAGTCTTTCAAAACCAGAAACAGTGATTATGTTGATAGGCAGCATTAATCACATCTCAGTAAGGGCAAAGGCAAAGCCATTACTCAACCTGAGAAATCTGGGAATAAGTTTTCCAAACCTGTGGAAGGTCAAAAACCAATCAAGCTTCATGTATTTGACATCCGTCCTCCCAAAAAGAGGAAAGAAGAAACAGGCAAAGTTGTTGCTATTGTGCCTTCCACCCAAGCTGTTGATTCACCAAAAAATAGTAATAAGTTTGCTAAACCTGCTGATAAAATAAATAGAATTAATTCAGAATGTGTTTCTGAAAGTTCTTCTTCCAAAAAGGCTAAAAAGAGAAAATGCTATAAATGTGGGAAGAAGATACACATGGCCAAAGACTGTCCTGAAACTGAGGACATGAGGCCTGTTGACTCTGCTAGTTCCATCATTGCTAAAACAAGCAGTGTTGGAAGTAACTTAGTCAATGAGAGTGGTATCCAAACTGATACCATTCAAATAGGAAATATTAATGTGGATATCACTAGCCCATCAACATATGTTGATGAAGTAGGAGAACTCATCACTATGATGAGTTCCCTTAAAAGTAACTAATGTTTTCCTATGACACTCTGCAGGACAAACAACCATCCCAGGTTTGGTACTTGGACAGTGGCTGCTCAGGACATATGACATGTTGCAAGGACCTGCTGAGTGATATCAGGCCTGAAAAAGGGCCAGGAGTCACATTTGGGGACAATGTGAAGGGATCCACTGAAGGATATGGAACTCTTAAAGTTGGTGCTACAGTGTTCAAAAGGGTAGCCTATGTGGTTGGGCTAAAACATAATCTTGTTAGCATAAGTCAACTGTGTGATGCTGGCTACAAGGTTAACTTTGATGAACACCTGGTTTACATATTGGATCCCCAAGGCAAAGTTGTGTTGTGTGCTCAATGAAAGAAAGGTGTATATGTTGTGGACATGAAATCTGCTGATCCCACAACTGAAACCTGCTTTCTCACAAGAACCAATGCAGGCCTGAACTGGTTATGGCACAAAAGGCTGTCACACCTGAACTTCAAGAATATCAACATACTCTGTAAGAAAGAGTTGTTAACAGGTTTGCCTTCTATGACCTTCGTTAAGGATAAACTCTGCACAGCTTGTGAGAAAGGCAAGCAGTGAAAATCATCTTTTAAATCCAAGCATAATTTTTCTATTGATACTCCTCTCTTCTTAATCCACATGGACTTGTTTGGGCCAGTCAGTGTCCCAAGTCTAGGAGGAAGAAGATAGACTCTCGTAATGGTTGATGAGTTCTCCAGGTTTACATGGGTGATCTTTCTGAAGAGCAAAGGAGAGGCTGCTAGAGAAATCATTGGATTTGTCAAAAAGATGGAAATGCTGAACTCTACTCAAGTGAAGTTGCTTAGAAGTGATCATGGTACTGAGTTCAGAAACAGTACTCTTGAGGACTTCTGTGAAGAAACAGGGATCTCACAAAACTTTTCAGCAGTAAGAACTCCACAACAAAATGGAGTTGCTGAAAGGACAAACAGAACCCTCATTGAAGCTGCTAGAACCATGCTGTGTGCATCTGGTTTACCTTCATCATTCTGGGCTGAAGCTGTCAACACTGCGTGCTTCACCCAAAACAGATCCTTAGTGGTGAAAAGGTTCAACAATACTCCCTATGAGCTGCTCAAAGGGAGGACGCCAAACATTAGCTACTTCCATTTGTTTGGATGTCCCTGCTTCATTCTGAATCAAAGGGACCAACTGGCAAAGTTTGAACCTAAAGCTGATGAAGGTGTGTTTGTTGGATATTCTACTATCTCCAAAGCCTTCAGAGTATACAACAACAAGAGAAAAGTGATAGATGAATCTATCAATGTCACCTTTGAAGAGTCCAGGAGTGCCTCCACCAAAGCTGTTCCTAAATCAGTTTCAGGAGAATTCGGCTTTGATGATCTCATGCATTCTAATAGTGAAGAGAAGGACTCAAAAGCTTCCACTACATCCAGGGTGGAACCTGCTAACCATGATGGGCATGATGACGATTATGTTGATACACCCTGTGTGAATAAGTGTACTGACTTAATTACAACTTCATGTCCTGAACCAATCAATGCTCATTTTCCTGGATCCTCTGCTGATATGTTCAACAATGGAGAGTCATGCTCAACAAGTGAACAGGCTCAAGATATCAGTGTGTCTGAAAATCTTGAGAGCTGTTCAACCGAATCTGTTGAAGATGCAAACAACTCAGAGAATCCTCATCGAAGAATGATCCTAAGTGGATCAGGTGTCACCCCAATGATCAAATAATTGGTGACATCAACAAAGGGGTGCAAACAAGATGGGACAACTTAGGTAACTTTTGTATGTTCTCTAGCTTTGTGTCCCTAATGGAGCCAAAGAAAGTGGATGAAGCACTTAAAGATGCCAATTGGATCACTGCCATTCAAGAGGAACTCAATCAGTTTGAGAGAAATAAGGTATGGAAGCTGGTCCCTGCTCCTAAAGGTAAAACTATAATTAGCACCAGATGGCTTTACAGGAACAAGATGGATGAGCAAAGTCATGTCATTAGAATAAGGCATGACTAGTTGCTCAGGGCTACAGACAGGAGGAAGGCATTGACTACGATGAAACATTTGCTCCTGTGGCCAGGCTAGAGGCAATTTGTTTGTTTTTAGCCTACGCTGCTCATAAGAGCATAAAGGTATTTCAAATGGATGTGAAGAGTGCATTTTTGAATGGGAAGCTGCAAGAAGAAGTTTATGTCAAGCAGCCTCCAGGTTTTGAAAATGAACATCATCCAGGTTTTGCCTATAAGTTGAACAAAGCTCTCTATGGTCTGAAACAAGCCCCTAGAGCCTGGTATGACACTCTTACTGATTTTCTTATGAGCAATGGTTATTCCAGAGGTAAAGTAGATACCACACTATTCATAAAGAAGGTGAAGTCTGATATTATGCTTGTTCAAATGTATGTGGATGACAAAATATATGTTTCTACTAATGAGCAATTATGCAAGAATTTTTCATTACTCATGAAATCAAAATATGAAATGAGTATGATGGGAGAACTTACTTTTGTTTTAGGAATACAGGTTAAACAAACCTCAAATGGAATTTTCATAAATCAAAGAAAGTACACTTTAGATCTACTGAAAAAGTTTAAATTTGATCAAAGTTCTCCTATTAAAAACCCAATGGCAACCAATGTGAAATTGGATGCAGATGCCAGTGGAAAAATTGTTTCAGTAACAGCTTACAGAGGAATGATTGGGAGCTTGCTGTATTTAACTGCTAGTAGACCTGATATTTTGTTTGCTACTTGTTTATGTGCTAGGTTCCAAGCTGATCCAAAAGAATCACATGTAGCTGTTGTGAAAAGAATCTTCAGATACCTTAAGGGTACAGCAGGTTTGGGTCTTTGGTATCCCAAAGACTCAAGCCTTGAACTAACAGGTTATTCAGATTCTGATTTTGCAGGCTGCAGGCTAGAAAGCAAAAGCACAACAGGTGGATGTCAACTCCTTGGTGGTAAGTTGATAAGTTGGTGTAGCAAGAAGCAGAAACTTCTACTGCTGTAGCTGAGTACATTGCTGCTGGAAGCTGCTGTGGGTAGATTCTGTGGATGCAGCATCGGCTTGAAGACTATGGACTTGTATATAGGAAAACTCCTATTCTGTGTGACAATACAAGTGCCATAGCTATCTCCAACAATCCAGTGTTTCACTCCAGTACAAAGCATATAGAGGTCAGATATCACTTCATCAGGGATCACATTCAGAAAGGTAATGTGGAGGTAAGTTTTATTTCCACAGATGAACAGCTTACAGACATTTTCAACAAACCTCTTGATGAAAACAGATTTTGATTATCTGGTAAGCAAGTCGGGCGTGTTAAACAAAAGTGACTAAGTGTCCAAAATGTTCTAAGTCATTATATGTCTCACACTGTTCAAATTTCACAGAACAGCTTAGACAGAACAAGCTATGCATGTTCTATACTTAGCCATTTTCTGCAAAACTTGAACAGCTTGAGCGTATAACAGGTTTGACAATAACAGCTTATATGTCAAACATGATCTGCTGATCAAACCTCCACCCTGCTCACTCTTTCAATATGTCATACAAGACATTGTCTTGTAACCTGATCAGCTATTGAACACAACCTGTTCTTACATAGCTGAACAGGTTGAAGGAACAGCCTAAAGAGTGAACAGCTTGTGATGACCCTGCTCATCACAGGTTTGACCATCAGCTTAGACTATCAGTTTTAATTACCTTTCTTCACAATTAAGTTACTTATTTGTTGTTTTTATTTAACTTAATTACTGCGGATAATGTGTGTTTACGTGTGTTAGTGAATAAAAAGGGCTCAAGTGGTCTGACAACAGTTCTGACATGGACAACCGTTCCGTTTTCCATTAACGAACATTTCAAATCAACTGCCCAAATGTTTCTCTCTCATACACACTCACATTCAAATCCTATAAATACCCCCTACTGTTTCATCTTCGTCTTCCTCACTACTTTCATAACTTACTAAGAACCCTAAAACTCGACTAAATGTCCTGTGCTTCTACTACTCTCACTACTTCCCAAATGGCTCACCGTAACAACCCCTTTCTACCAGTATTTGTTGGTGCTGATGTTCAAAAACATTCATCTGTCACCACAATGCTAACTCTGAAACCTACCAACTACCTTGCAAACCTAACCATTCCCAAAAATTATGTGGGAAAAAGCTAAGAATAAATGATGGAGTTTCTGAATGTTCACCCCCTGAACTATGCCATGACTGCCAATCCTCGTGTCCTATACCTGGAAATGGTGTACGAGTTCTGGTACACTTGTGCCTACAACCCAGATACCTAAGTCATCAGGGGCACAATACTCAATGGGACTCAGACCATTGAGATCACCACTCGGCTGATCAGGGAAGCTCTTCGTCTCCCTGTGGCTGAACCCTATGATCAGCCCCAGCCTGAAGATGAACAGATGAGGAATCTGCTACACTTCTGTGGTTTAGCAGAACCCAAAGTTGGAGCTACACTGTTTAGGAAGGATTTGCCTCCCACCTATAATTTTCTATTTGCCTCAGTGGTCATGTGCTTCAGCAGTATAGTTGGTTCCTTTGACCAACTAAGCCGTGATGAAATTCCTATAGTCCTACAGCTTGTGGATGGGACTACAATCAACATGGCCAGATGGATTTTTATGAATTTGAGGAATCTGGTGCAGCAGGAGACACGTCCAGCTGTTGTTCGTTATCCCAAATTTCTGAGCCTCATCTTCAAGCACGTTTGTGGTGAGCATCTATATAACTCTCAGCCTTTACTTCGTACTGTTGCATTTCCTGTTACAGGAAATAGAGTTTTCTACACTCCGGTTCTCTAAAATGAGCCTCCTCTATCCACTCCAATGAGGAGGCTGCTAGGATTGGTGGAAGGACCCTCTGGTGTGAGGGTGGATCCAGAAGCTGCTCCCAAAGAAAAATCCAAAGCCGGGGTCAAGTTTGTTAAAGGACCCTGGAAACGACTGAAGCTGGGCCTGTCCACAAGAAGGCCAAAACAGCCAAGTCTATGTCCGCACCTTCAGTCTCTGTGGCTGAGCGGGAGCAGGCTTTTCACCCTGGTTCATTTGTTGAATCTGAAGCCTCTGTGGCTGGTGCCTCTGTGGCACCTGAGACTATGGAACAGGCCAACCCACCTGTTTCTGACACAGTCTCCAAACCAGTCCAATCAGAACCTCTCATCACTTCCCCACAATCACCCACCTCATCTCTCAGATCATACCAATGCAAATCCATTGCCAAAAAGAAACCAACAGCCAAATCAGCCAAAACCAGCCCCTCTGTTCCCTCTCAACAGGGTTCAGTTGAAAAAGAAGCACACCCTGCTGCCTCTCCTATTTTGGGAGAAGGTTCAGCACATTCGGAGCCTGCTTCACTCCAAAAAGAGTCCACCCAGAGTCAGCCTAGACCCTCTGGTTCCTCCCAACAGGAGCCAGTTGTACATAAGGAGACAGCCACATCCACTATTCCAGCCTCCCAACAGGCTGAGAATATTGAAAGACAGGAGTTCTCTCCACTCCGTACTGAGTCCACACAGTCCCCACCTCATACTTCTTCACACCCTGAGTCTGCACAAGGTGCTCACACTGCTGGATTAGACCATCCAGTAGCTCAGCCTCCATTTTCTGCTCCTCATGATACATCTGTTATACACCCAACAGTTGTTGAAGGACCATCCACCCAAGCTGATGAACCATAGGGAATAGAACATCCCTTTGGTGAGGCTGCTCCTCATATGTAAACTCCATCAGCAGGTTTCACCACTGCTGATGTTGAAATGCAAATCCTATCTCCCAATGATGAGGTACCTTTAAACCAAGGTGCTGCAGAGGGAACCACCCCTGGCCTTAATGAAGGTGCTGCAACACAAGTAGCATCTGAAAGGCTACCAACCTCTACCCCCTCTCCTGATGATGCAGCTACAGCCACTGCTGAAGGACCTATCGACCACTCCAAGCTGGGCCACATTACTTTTGCCCAGGCCATGGAGCTTCTTTCGAAAGTACCTTCTCCCTCTCCATCACATCCCCAAACCCCAGCGTCATCATCTTCCTCACCCTCCACCCAATCCAAACAGTCTACTCATACACGTCCATCCCCTAAAGATCTGCCTTTGAAGGATCAGCTTTCCTTGCTGACCAACAAACTTGGTTCTTTAGAACATTCCATGTCTTCTCTACCCTCTCTAATTTCAGACTCTGTGTCCGAACAGCTCAAAGGATTCTTTGATATGTTCAAGAATTCCTTCCCATCCACTCCTCAAACTGAAAATTCCTCACAGCTACTTGCACTTACTACACAGCTGCAAAGTGTCTCCACTTCCCTCTCCTCAATTCTTTCACACCAACAGGACTCTGTGTCCTCTATGACAGCCATATCCCAACAGCTGTCCACTCTCCTCACTACTTGCAATTCTACCCTTCCTGATACACTGGCCAGCTTAAACACTCTAATAGTCTCTCTAACAAATTCTGTGTCAGCAAACCTTGCTGATGTGCAGGACTCTCTTGAGTTACATCTTGCACATCTTCAAAGTCTGCTATTCACAGCTTCTGATAGAGAAAATATTCTTAATCTGACCTCTCTTGCTGATTCCCAATCCTCTTTTATTCAAACCTGTCTTTCCCAACTTGCAGAGGTAAAGGAAAACCTGGCTTTCTTAGTGCATAGCCTGGTTGGTCCCAAACCTGCTGCCAAAACTGCTGCACAGCCTGCTGAATTCGTTTCTTCAGGCAGACCAGTTGTTGAAGGTGCTGGTCCATCTCCTTCAAAGGGAGAGAAGTTGTCTGCATTGAAGACTAAGTCTAAGAGGGAGAAAACTTCTTCTCCTAAGGAGTAATCATCATCTACTGGTCAAACAGCAGGTGCATCAGTAACAGGTACAGGTCCAGCTGAAGGTGTCTCTCATCAACCTGAAGCTGCTCAGCCTAATCAGGCTGGATCTCCAAACCCTGCACAATCTAAGGGGGAGGAATTCATTCCTGAGGACGGGTCAAGCAGCAGAAGGAGGCATCTAATTCTGGAGGAGGAAGAAGAAGAGGAGGAGGATATTCCTGAAGCTTTTACCACTACAACAGCTAAAGGAAAAGAAAAAGCAGTTGTTGACCCTGATCGCCAAAAAGCAGCAGAGCTAAAGTTTGACAAAGCCAGGGCTAAAGAAATGGGCGTTCCTATTGAAAAATACTATGAGCTAAGAGATGAACAACTCAAAGCCCTGGAAATACTGAGAAAAGAAGAAGCCTCTGCCAAAGTTGCCATATCTCTTGCATTCAAAGAGGCAAGCAAAACCAAAATGCCTTCTTTGGATGTGCAGAGAAAACTGCTTGAAGCTGCTAGAGAATCAGCTGGTGGAAAGGAAGGTGAACAGGAAAAGGGTGCTCTGGTCTCTGTGACCAAACCCGAGCAAGCATCCTCTGCAACGGCTAAGACTATCAAGGCATATGTTAAGAAGCTGATGGAGAGAATGAAAGACCTTGGCATGATCTCAAAAGAAGTAAGTGAGGGTGTCTCTGTAACTTACCCCAAGATAAAGGCCAAGAGGACCAGAAAGGATTCTGAGCTGGAGGAACTCCTCATCTTGATTGAACAAGGTGATTATGCTGTTGAAATTAAAGGAGTTGACTACAGCCTGCCCAGAGGAGTAGAGTTTGAAGAAGGGAAAGTAATTGAAGAACCTGAGTTGGGGGCATTTTTTGTAGATCCCCTTACACAGAAGAAATGCTTTCAGAGAGCTTCAGATCTATACAAAGTGGATCTGAAACAGCTTGCAGCCTTCAGACTTGCAAACTGCTTCAGACAGTCTAGCTAGTGGAGAGCAGCCATCTGGGACCAGCTCAGAGGCTTTTATGAGAGAGGAGAGCTTCAAGATCCCAAATTTATGTTTCTCGGAGATGAAATTCAAGATCTGGAGGAAACAAGGGATGAACTTGAAAGAATGTTGAAGAAGGACTGCCACCACCAATGCAGTGAAGTCCACCTACTATCTGAGTAGGTGAAGAATGGAAGCTGTCCATCTGTTGGACAGGCTTGCCATTATCTGCTCCCAACATCAACAGTCCAAATTGTTGAACTCTTTTGTACATGAGTTGTACTTAGTTACATCTGTTGTAACTTTTCTTATTTACATTAGTTGTAATATACACTAGTACATTAGTTGTACTTTTGTAAAAACATGTGTTGTTTATGTAATCAAAATCAGTATATATAAACTGATCTTTTACTTTACTTAAATGCTGTAATTTCATTTCAGCAAGATGTATTGTAACATGTATAGTGATTATTGATTAAATCAGCTCAGACTGATTATTGCAAATAGGGGGATATTGTTAGGCACAAAAAGGCCTCAGTCAAACCTGCTCTACATCTTGAGGGGAGATTTTTAATCAAACCTGTTGATGCACTTGAAGGTATAATTTAAGGTCTGTTTATGCCTTATTGAAACCTGAAAAGTGATTTGCAATATCAGCACAAAGCTGTTTACCACGTTGCATTCGCTACAACAAAGGTAGTTTGTCCAAGCTGTTCTGTCTGTTGAACAGGCTGGACATAAACTGTCTACGCTGCTCTACTCTGATGAGCAGCTTGGAGAGTTTACAAGTGTTCTGTTCTTTGTGAACAGAACCTGTTCTTTGTGAACAGGTTAAGCACTTTATGGAATATGTTTCGAAGTCCTCATGTAATGTTTTTGGCTACAAGATCAGTTTACAAGTCGAAGACAAAGTGGAAAACAGAACTGCACAGCCTGCCTACGCTATTCTGTTACATGAAGACAAACAGATATCTGAAAAGGGTGACAAACCTTTTCTTATATCAAAATGGCCTTAGCAAAAGCAGAAAGATGCAAAGTTGACATTCCTCTTTTGGTTAAAGCCTTATGCAACAGTGACAAAAATAAAAAGACAAAGATTCTGCCATATGAAGACAAATCTGCTTTATCAGAACGTTCAAAAAGGTGTCTTGTCTTTTCGGAAAGACTTTCCACTATCTCATTTGTCCAATGAAGAAGCTTCACTGAGATTCTTCTTTTGAGTATAAAAGGAAGCTTCTAAGGATTGTGAGAATATCAAGAGTGCGAAATCGGAACGTGCATTGAAGTGTGTTATTCCATGCATGCAAGTCTGCTTAAATAAAACAGTAGAGTGTGTCTAAGCTGTCTTTGTTTAAGCTGTCCATCTGAGTCTTGTAAAATCAGTGAGTGCATCTATGTGAGTGTAGTCATTGTATCTAGTCTGAGTGTGTCTTAGATTAGTTGAACAACTGTTGTATCTGTCATCTCAGCTTGAACCTTTCCGCATTCAAGCTTGTTTGTAATTAACACTTGTTAATAATATACACAAACATTGAGAAAAGATTGTTAAGTTTTTTTAAATAGATGTATTCACCCCCCTCTACAACTTAGAACTATACACTTAAGAAACCTTTTGGGACCTATAGTATCACTGAAAACATCTTTAAATCAAGAACCACCCTGATACAACAGCAAAATCCATTATAAAAAAGCCGTGAAATCATTCCCAAAAACTTGTATAATTAGTCCCAAAACAGCCATCAAGTAACTTTAAAATATCTACAATACAAACCTTGAAATGACTTCAGAAAACCCCATCACAACTTTTAGTGTAACTTGTAAGCAAGAACAATTACCTCGATAGGCTAGCTTCATTATAGATTGTTTGCCATTGTGGAATGAAGCTGTGGTGGTCCTGCTGGATACCTCGACTCATGATAGTTGGCCTTTTGAGTACTTATGAATATTTAGATAACTGGACATGTAATTTTCCGACTTGCTCACACCCTGAAATTGTGTTTCTAGAATTCTAAAAATCCCAGTCCTTTCAAATGACTCCCATGACCTATCAATTTTAATTGCCTTTTTAACCTCTTTGGATTAACAAAAGCAAACTCCTATAAATGGCATTTTTAACTACAACGCACTGCTAAAAACCCAAATATAAATTTGATGCTTCTACCTCCCATTTACAACCCTTATTTACTCCATATAATCATTGTCTAAATCCACACAAAAATCCTTATTTATATCAATTTATATAGTAGCGCAAGAATTGATGCATAGATGTGATCGCTAGAACAGATCACATGGCCTGAATTTTGATTCGGTAATGAGGTTTTCTTGGAATAATTTGACAAAAAATTAGCATTAAAGAAAAATCATAATAAACAGGAAAAATAAAGATATTTTTAAAAATTAAAAGTCACTTTATGTTATAGACTTTTCGTTTGTCACCAGAGTCCTTTCTGAATGGAGTATGGAGGCTCAATTTACACCCATTTCATTAAAAGATTTTAATAGGAAGAAAAGCGATGTTAATGAACCCATATTAAGTGTTAACGTAAAACACGGTGTTTTGGCTACAAAACTCAAAAAGGGCGTTTTCATGTTTGTTTGAAAGTGATAATGGAGATGAGAAATTTTAATTAAATATATTAACTGTGATACTATGTAGTTTTTTGTTATATAATGTAATATTTGACAAGTAAATTACAAATGTTAATTACCCATAATTTACAAATAATTTATAAAAAATTCTTTAAGTTATATTTGTTGAAGTAAAATAAACAATAGTGTTGTTTATCCTCCATTCAAACAAACTGCATTCAAATAGTCAGGAATTTTCACCGGGTACGAGAAACTTTACGTGTTGTATTAACCCCTTAAACTTCAGAATACACATATGAACCCTTGAAATTATTAAAAATCCTTAAAAAGGACCAAATATATAAACACATTTCATCATTCATTGATATTTTATATTTTTGGCATTAAATTAACAAAAGTTTGTTTAAAATAGAATTGAACTTTCATTTGACGTCGAAATTCAATGAATCTTTTTGCAACAAATATAAAATCCTTTAAAAACATCAAACATTTATAATTATTTCACTATTTCTTGATTAGATACATTAAAGTCTCATTTATTCATTATTTGACTTTTGAAAACCAAATATGGATGGTTTGTTAGTTTCATCAATTTTGACAATTTTATTTACATATTTAACAATATTTTGACAACCAAGCCTAGACTTGAGCTAGCGAGAGCAATAAAAAGAGGTTTATCCAACACATTCAAGTAAAGGAACTTGACTTATTTTAACAGTTATCAAATGCAGACATTACAAGTAAAGCAACTTGACATATAGACATAACTGAGGATTGAAACCTAACACACATATAAACGCATACCAAATTCATTGTATATAAGCCTATTCATCGACCGCAATATTTTTTTATAAGAGATCGGGCATACAACCTTATTACAAAGGCAGAAAATTTACAGGTGCTCATGACGACAATAGATGACGGAGATGATGTATTTGCATTAATATGTTGCAATCAATAGACATTTTGAGATGATAACTATTGACAATTTAAATGGCTAGTAAGAAAAAAAGAAATATAGCATTTTAACCTTGATCTCTTCCTGTGATGCAACTCTTCCAATATAGGCAGCAACTCCATGGAGCTCAGCAGCACCATTACAACATTAATAAGGTCTTCAATCAACGTGGAACCATTGCAGCCCAAGTCGCTGAGCAGGCTAACTGCTGTAGTTTTTAATCTGGAAATATCCCCATCCATTGCACTAAAAAACACTAAGAACGTTAAAGAAAATAATTGTCACATTATGTCTGTGGTAATGACATTTGTAAGGTCTTGAACTCACGGGTCTATCTAGACGCGACACCGTCCAACGAGTGCGGAATCCTCGTTAGCGGCTTGACGGTAAGATCACGCACACGAAACACGGAGACTACCACGATGCTAGACGAACAACCTTGAACGCCCCTACACATTGATTCTCTCCGAAAACACTCTCTAAATACTAGTAAACTCGAGATCGCCTTTGCTTAATTACCCTTTGAAATTCTGCAAAAGTCTCATAATTATTCGTGTTTACCCTTAATTATACTGACAGATTCGAGTTTGTCTTAGGACAAATTCGAATCAGGCCCAAGGCCCATTCGAATTTGTCCTCTTGACAAATTCGAATTTACCTATAAGTACAAATTCGAATTTATATCAAATTTGAATTTCAACTATCAAACTTCTATTTGAACATATGTTTTAACTTATGATTGAATATATCTTTGAGCTTTATGTTTGAACTTCTTGTAATACGTTACACCAAGTTCAAACATTCGATCAACAAATATCAAACACACATATAATCACATATATCAAACAGTAGCCAATATTCAATATTACGTAAATTGACTTATATAAAATGCTAACTATACTTAGATTGCTATCATCACACAGGGTGTACCAACAGACTCCCCCTTGACGATAACTTCTAACTATTTACATTTTGATTAAGTACTTGATCTATTCAAACTACTACCAGCATACAGACCTTGTTCAACACAAACCTTAACCACATTCTGATACTTTTTGGCCTAAGACTCCATATGTGCATCACACGAGATTTTGTGAGTATGAAGAACTTGAAGATCATCTTTGGAAAGATTAACTAGGTGCAGCGGATCATACACTCTAAGAGTCACCTTTTCTTCTAAGTCTTCCATCACCTCTTCACCTGTCTCGCTTTCAACGTACCACCAGTTGAGATTACCCAAAACATTCTGTGGCATCGGCTTTAGAGGGACTTTCTGTAAACATCTAACTGGTTTGTACTGAATTTTCATCCAAGGTCTACCAGTCGGAGGATCAATTCTAGTATGGTCCATTACTCGTTTGCCAATTCTTGGATTGAGCCTTTCAAATTTCCTCGACCTTCTTCCCTTCTAATGATCTTAGCAATAATTTCAGCGTAGGGATCGTCTCCGATATTGATAAGCTCCTTCCATGCCAACGCCTTTATCTCAACCTTTGGTAGTGAGTTGAACTCTTTCAATCTTCTTCTGAGATACTGGAGGCCATCCTTTCTCTTGATGATAAACAACTGCAGTTCTCGATCAAAGAACCAGCTAAGTATATTTCCGGATAGCTTTCCAGCACTAGGCACAAGCATCTTTTCCTTCAATTCTATATTTTCTTCTCTGCCCTAAACCATAGCTTTCGCTATTCTTCATCAGTAAGCTCCCTGGCAGGCTCTTCAACTTGTGATTCAACATTTAAAGCAGCTTTAACAGCTTCTATGTCAATCACATTTTGTTCCCCCGTCACATATGTATCGGTGATGGGATTTTGCTGAATAATGATTTCATTTGCTTCATCTTCCTCATCACCCAATACTTCATCATCTGGTTGCCATTCCGGAACGTCTTCAGGAATAATCTCTCCTTCCTCCAACTCATCACTCTCATCTTCAAAATCAAAATCTAACGCCTCTTCCTCAATATTCATAAGAGCTTCAATCATTTCGCTCATGTCGCTCTCCATGATCTTTGAGGAACTCGCCTCACCTCCTTCAGTTCCAGTTTGACTTGGCTCCCCCTGAAGTTCAGCATGTTGAGCAGCAGAAAAATCTACTGGATCACTGCCTTTTGGTGCATCGGGATCATTTCCTTCATCATCATCTCGCCTTCTCAGCTCCTCATAATCCTGCAACTAGTCTCCCCCCGAGCCTTTAGGGTTTTCATTAATTGCTCAATCAGGGACCTCATAGTGCGGATTTCTGCAGCTTGGTCTGCGACGAACGTCTTCAACTCAAGATTCTCTTGTTCAATCTTTGTAACAGACGTCTTCAATTCTACATTCTCTTTGTCAATATTTGCGTTATGCGCTTGTATCTCGCCGTTGGCTTTAGTGAGCTGAAATATTTGGAGTTGTTGGAAGTCAACCTTGCTTCTGAGCTCAGATTACCGTTGATTGTCAGTGAAGGTAGATGAAGATGATGGAAAGGATGTGATGTGTGACGGGTTGATTGGTTGTGGAATTGATGGAATTGATGGTTGAGCGGGTGGTGGTGGAATGGAGAGCGGATGGCTGAGTAGATGGCTGAGTAGATGGAATTTCAGACCCTGAAGCAGAAGTCGATGGAGCTCCCTGCATGAATAGATGCCTCTTGGCCCTCTACCTAGGCACCAAAGGAGCTGTATCTTCATCCTCGAAATCGGGGTCATCTTCATCCGAATCCCTAGATGCTCTCCTCTTCCTTGCTTCTTCATCAATAACAATTATTCTTGATCCATATGTGGTTATTCGGATAGACGGATCTTCTGTGTTTTTCTCAATCTCAATCTCTTCAACTTCTTCCGACCCAGATTCTGAGGTGGTCACGACTTGACCTTCTTCCTCAGGAATATAATCCTCTATCTGGCGAAAAATATCTTCTTCATCAGCTGGAGGCTCCAAAATATCTCCAACAACTTCAGAAGTAATCTCTTCATTAGCATGCGGCCCTTGAGCCCACATTTCTTCCAATGTCTCCACCCGTGGATCAGTTACGGGGGCTACAACTGAAGGACCTGCTTCTTCTAGCTCTTTCACTCTGCTAGTTGAAGGCCTAGTAGCCTGAGTTTGTCTAACTGACGGTCTCTGCCTCCGTCTTTGTTGAGGCCTCTGCTGTAGTTGTTGTTGTTGCAGCTGCTGCGGCACTTGAACTTCCCCGGCCCAGTTGGTACCTTCAGGGGCTTGAAAGTCAGGATTCACCAGCACACCAAAGAGTGGTGCATCTAGTGGTCTTGCCAATGCACCCCTGTGCGTTTGACAGTCTGCAAAAATCCTTTTGTCGATCACTACAACACTTTGAATCTCTGGTAATGGCTGCAGGTTTGGAGAAAAATGTCTGATCAACATCATCACGAACCTAGGATACAGCAAAAATCTTTCTCTTGCCGAAGCTGTTATATGGTGAACAAACTCCGCAAAGAACATTTCAGAATAACTAAACCTCTGGTTGTAGACCAATGCTACCATCGCTGACTGCATATTCGACACGATGTAATCAAAACCGGCTTTCTTCGGGGCGAAGCATACCATGAAAACATGTGCTAAATACCTCCATTGCCTAATCAAACCGCTCTTCATGAACGACGCCTTTGCCACATCAAGGCTATACCCCATTCTTAAGAATAAAGCTTGCCTAACTTCCAACGGAAAGTCTATCGGTCCAGCTTCTTGCTCGGCAGTTCCCAACTGCAAGACTCGGCGCAAAACATCTGCTGAGAACACCAGGGGCTGCCTGGCTGTTCTGGTCCTTAAACCTGTCGGAGTAACAGTATAGTCAACCTGCAAATGAACCCAAAACTCCCTAACATATGGCAGCACTATCTGGACATTGTGCGAAAGGGCATATGAAACCCTTGAAGCAGCCAAAAAATCCACCATCTGGCGGAATGCCTGAGCTTCAGGCAGCTCGCCGTCTGGTGGCACGACCATATTGTGTTTTGGATAAACACTCTATCCGCCATATCTGCACAATAAAGTATACAATATATTAGAATGATCAAAATAAAAATAAACTTGTTTAAATTCAAATTTGATTTATTTTGAACTTATGTAAGTTCAAAATCCAATACGTATGAATTTCTACAAGTTTGACTTAAAACTTAGTCAAATAATTCGATTTTTATGATAAATTCGAATAACATATTCGAAACCAACCCTCATTCAAGATTATTGGTTTGTTCGAGTTTAATGACAAACTCGAAGCCATGAACAAACTCGAAATGTCGTTATTTTAAAATCAAAACTCCAAGATTTAAACCATTTTAGACTTAGAAAATCACATCCATTACTCCTAATAGGTTCTAATCGAAGATTTTTGCCACTTATTTGAAGTTTCACCGGTTCAAACATTGTTATTTTGGTTTACAAAGTTCACACCATTAAAACCTCAAAATCGGTCGATTTTTTGCACAAATTGAGTCTAAAACATCCTAAATCTTGTATAATAATGTTGATTATACCTAGATTCGGTAGTATTCTCGAACACAAACGGACAAAAACTCGATTAACAGTGGAAAACTCGAAGTCAGCAAAGTCGAAACAATAAACTCGAAATCTCTCTGTATAAACTCGAAGACTCAAATTCGAAGGTAGGTGAATAACGAATGTCACTGTTGACCTATTTATACTAATCACCTTCGAGTTTGTCTGCAAATTCGAATTTACTGCCAAATTCGAATGCACATTCGACTTTGGCTTAAATTCGAATTTAATCTGAAAACTTTGAAAATCATTGAATTAAATTCAACTTTTCAACTTTTTTCAACTTTTTCGTGTAACGGAATAAACTATGCAAAATTCATTTACCCTAAGCACAAGATTTTCATTCAATATTTATTTTATTCAACTAAAGAATGCATCCTCAGAACTTTGACCTTTTTCCTAAATACTATAAAATAAAAATAAAAATAAAATAAAATAAAGAAGGATAAAAATAAAGTAAAATAAAATGAATTTAAAATTTTTGAACAAAATTTAAACTTAAACTAATCTACAATATTTTTAAATGTACATCCTATACTTAACACTAAAAGAATATTTTTGATGAGTATAGTCAAAGAAAGGTTCAATCAGATAGCGGTGTCAAATACGCACTTTCAGTATCTTACTTTCACACTTAGGAATTTTTTATTCCTTTTATTATTTGTCGTGACACGCATGTAACGTCCTCGGATTTATTTTATTGTATTTTGGTTAATTAAGTGGAAAAATATATATTTAAGTTGAAATTTGAGCGATTATTATGTATTTGGGATATTTAGAAAGTTTGTTGCTATTTTAAGAAAATTTGAACCCGGAATCATTGTTACGGAGTATTAAGAAATTAAAAGTTATTAATGATAATTTTAAGAATAATCAGTAATTTATGGAACCGGTTAAGTCGAGGGGTGAAATGTGCAAAAATGATGAAAGTTGAATAAAAAGGGCAAAAGACTTCATTTTCACCATTTCACTCTCTCACTACACTCTCTCTCTAGAAATTTCCTCTCTACTTCTCTCTAAGATATCTCACAAACCGACCGTCCGATTTTCGAGAATTATACGTCAACGGAAAGACCTCGAGGAGTACAACAACAATCTGCAATTGGATCTTCGATTTCGTACGAATTGAGGTAAGAATCGACTCTTTTAAGTTTGTAGTTTCGGTTTTAAAGAAACTAGAATTCGAATCTGTTATTTTATGTAAATTAGAGCTTGCTTTGCTTGAAATAATACAAAATAGTATATGCGTAATAGAATCGAATCTAGGCATCATACTTGATAATATAGCTGATTTGAGGCTTAGAAATGTATGTTTTTAAGTTGTAAGATGAATAAACTCGAATATACCATGAACACAGTCGAAATGCATGAACAAACTCGAAATTGGTGCTAGATTCGAGTATATACTCGAGTTTAACCATCAGATTCGAGCAAGGGTTCGAATTTATCACTATAGGTTCGAATTTAGCCCCTAAATTCGAATGGGGTTCGAGTTTAGCCCCTAAAGTCGAAATGGTTCGAGTTTAATAGGAACTCGGCGAGTTCCTATACTGAACTCGGCGAGTACTAGCAGATTTTGGGCAGATTCGAATGGGCTTTAAAGGAATCGAATCTATGGACTAATAATTACACTTTTGGGATATTTTTGGTAGTATATTAAGGTATATAATGAAAGGTTAATTGGAAATAATAACACACCAATTGATGGTTTATCTCGTGAGTTTCGAATGAAGGTTCCGAATGTCGTATTACTTTTATTTGCATAAATTAATGCTAAGTTGTTAAAGACCATGTAATGATAGTGTGTTTATCATATGGAAATGAAACAGGTCCCTTGTGGTGTTGTTTAACCCATAGTGGGGTACTTGGCGGATCCGGTTGAAAGCCCGAGGAGAAATAAAAATTGGTTAAAACATTTAATTACGCACCCACTGTGAGTACATATGATTTCGCATGTTTATATCTGCTTTATGATTCCTATTGCCTGCTGAGACATGTTGCTTCATTTTTCGTTTGGAATTCTACTAACTTGCGTAGATTTAGATGCACATTCTTATTTGATGCATGTCCGTTCGTTTGTTGTGCATCTGCGATGGACCGGTGGGTCGCATCTGTTACTCCGATGTTACTTCTCTATATGACGCTGGAGCTGATCCCTCCAGGTCCGGTAGGCAGTATGTCATCCCCGATATTATGTCTGTCTCAGTAGTGTGTTTTAAAAGCCGAGCTTTGGGCTCGTAAGAGCGACGACTCATGTGTGTTCGTACTTTGTGTACGTGGAGAGTGCACGACGTGTGTCGTCGGTGCTACTCTTGTGGGCATCATAAGGATTTATAAAATGTGTAAATCTGTGTATTCACTAAGCATTCGCTTACCCCTCAGTTGTCTTTATTTTTACAGGAAAGGGAAAGTCTACTGCCGGACCATCTAGTTAGGTCATTTGGGAAGATTCGGAAGACTTGGTACTATTTCATCGGTAATTTATGTTATGAGACAATGTTGTAATATATTCTGGATGATTGTAATAATTATAATGGGTGTGTAGACTTAGACTCGGTACTCCATAGCATTGTAGGGTGTTGGACACTGTTGCACTATTTTACTTATATATTTTAATGCTTCCGCACTTAATTTAGGTTATCAGATCATTATTTTATTGCATATTGATGATTAATCCTGGGTGTATTGTAATTGGTGGTTGTTGTGGCAAGGGTGTCACAACGCATTTCTAGACGATTGTTAGTATTATTTTCCCTTTAAACATGTTACATTTTGGAATATCCTTTGGCCTTTTTATTTATCAAGAAATTAACCTACGTGACTCATACTTAGACATACTTTTATGATCAAGGCATACACACAATGATTATAACTTTTTGGTATTGCAAACTTTCTTTAAAAGGCAAACGTCGGACATAAGTCTGTATTTACATACAACAGAGTGTCTTAGTTTGTCTTAAAGTTTATTTTTAAAGCTAGCCAGACAGCGGTGACAGGTCTGTACCGACGTACAACAAAGCGACTTATCTTGCTAACTCGAGTCAAACTAGAGGCAACAGGTCTGTACTTACGTACAACAGAGTTTCTTGTTTTGACTCTCAACTTAGTATATGATTTTTCTATTCTTTTCATTTCTTTAAGATGTATTAGATGTTGCTATACATCCCCAGAAAGTTTGCATACCTCATTTAGAATCAATGTCTGTATGTCTCTAACACAAAAATTAAGACCATTTGGTCATACATCTAAGTTAGTGACACGTCTGACTTTTTCTTGAATATTTTATTAGCCTTGAGACTTCCTATATGTATTATGCCTACCAACATATCAAACTAGATAATGTATAACGCATAGAATTTTAGGTACATTATGTGTGAAAGCTTAACACTTAGAGATTGTAAAGACTGTGCTAATTTTCGTCACTTTGAACCTATATATCTAAGACTTAACTCATTTTACTTTTTATGGTTTTCTCTTTTTTTTTCTTTTTTTTTCATAAATAAGAGTAAGAAAATAAAATAACCTACTAACTTACTATAAATGGAAATAAATTCTATCTAGCTACTAAACATACTATAAAAGGAAAGAAAACTTTACTGCTATAAAAAGAAGTAACTTCTACTAAGGTCAAGCTACTCTGGATTCCGCATTCCGTTTAGTTGAACTAAAAACTCAAAACGTGACTTATTAAAAGCTTTGGTAAATAAATCAGCATTATTATCATCCGTTGTAACTTTTAGCAGCTTAATTAAGTTTTTTTCAGCACAATCACGTATAAAGTGGTGTCTTATGTCTATGTGCTTAGTTTTATTATGTTTAACTGGATTATTTATGATAGCAATAGTAGACTGGTTATCTATCCTAATAGGAGTTTGAGTATAAGCCAAATCGTAATCCCGCAATTGTTGTTGTATCCACAAAACCTGTGAACAGCAACTACCAGCAGCAACATATTCGGCCTCGCACGTTGACACGGCTACCGAAGTCTGTTTCTTGCATTTCCAGGAAACGAGCCTCCCTCCTAGGAACTGACAACCTCTAGTTGTTGTCTTGCGAGTCAAGCTGCATCTTCCGTAGTCTGAATCCGTGAACGCCTCCAAATCCAGATCGCCCTCCGCGTGATACCAAAGTCCCAGCTTCGGTTTCGACTTGAGGTATCGTAGAATCCGCTTCACAGCTTTCATGTGCATCTCTTTTGGATTAGCTTGAAACCTAGCACAAATACAAACGGCAAACATAATATCAGGTCTTGAAGCAGTTAAATACATAAGTGATCCAATCATGGCCCGATATAACGTCGGATCCACATCGGTATCACTTTCAGTACCCGGTCCGAGATTGTGATTCACTTGAATCGGCGTGCTGAAGTGAGCTGTCAGCTTGGTTCCTTCCATCCCGAAGCACTCTAAGATGTCATAGACATACTTCGTCTGATGAATAAACATGCCCTCCTTCCTCTGTTCGACTTGCAAACCCAGAAAGAAGTTTAACTCACCCATCGCACTCATCTCAAACTTCGACTTCATCACCTTTTCAAAATATGTGCACATCTGCTCGTCTGATGATCCGAAAATTATATCAACGACGTACACTTGTACCAAGATGAAATGTTCACCTTTTCTTTTCACGAACAACGTACTATCTATCCTCCGTCTTTGAAACCCGTTGTCTAAAAGATGATTAGATAGAGTCTCGTACCACGCCCTTGGTGCTTGATGTAATCCATACAAAGCCTTATCTAACCGATATACTCTGTCTGCATATTTCGGATCAGTAAACCCAGGCGGCTGTTCCACATACACCAGCTCCTTCACTTTCCCATAAAGGAAAGCGCTCTTAACATCTAGCTGATAAACCTTAAAACCTTTGAAGGAAGCAAAAACCAGAAACAAACGAATTGCTTCCAACCTTGCCGTTGGCGCGAACACTTCATTGTAATCGATTCCTTCCTCCTGGTTGAAACCCTTTACAACTAACCTTGCTTTGTTGTGAGTGACTATACCCCGATCATCTCTCTTGCACTTATTAAACCCATTTGGTTCCTATTGCAACTTCTCCTCGAGGTAACGGAACTAACTCCCACACTTCTAGTTTCTTAAAGTGTGACAGTTCTTCCTGCATCGCTTCAACCCAAGAGTTGTCTTTTAGTGGCATTTGCACATTTTTCGGCTCTACTTGCGAGATGAAACATGAGTAGAGGCAGGTATGAAAGGCCTTGGAGTCATTTATCATTTACAACAACACTGTGTTGTTATTCAAACTACTCCTAGTCCTCACACCAGCACTATGACTTCCTATGATACTCTCAATAGGATGATTCTTGATGATCCTAGATGTTTCTATCTCGTCAACTCTAAAATTATCTTCCAAATTTGATCCTATCTCTCCTAACGGGGGAACGACTTCAGACTCCACATTCTCTTCCTCATGGACATTGACTTCAATGTTAGAACTTGTTGTCTGATCTTCGTTTGTAGGCATTTCAGAATCATTTTGTGCTGGAGATCTATCTTCAGTTGATGTAGGCTCAGATGTTGATGGAAAGGTGGTCCTCGGAAAACTTTGACCCACGTCATTCAGATTCAATGACGCCATGTCCTGTTCGATTGTACCTTCATTTCCATCAAAAGGAATGTTAAATGACTCAAATAATTTGTCATAATCAAATACCCATTCCGGACCCTTTTGGGGTTCATGTGTATAACTTGTAACATCAATATTATACACAATCTCCACTGTACCATTAGATTTATTAAAAACCTGTTTGTTTGGCGAGTTCGGCACATAACATAGGAAATATCCTTCGTCAGCCTTTTCACCAAACTTAGGTTGATGTTTTGTTTTCATTAAAGTGCATGGTACCCCAAAAGGTTTGAAGCCAGTTAAATTAGGTGGCCGTTTATTCAAAACTTTATAACAGGTTTTGTTCAAAGATTTGACAGTAAGGACCCTGTTTAACACATGACAAGCGGTATTCACTGCCTCCCCCCAAATAAGGTTGGCCATGCAATTGTGACATTAAAAGGGCAATTGCATATGCCATCACAATTCCTTGGATCCCATCGACTTGGAAATACCATAACAAGAGACAGAGAAAAGAACTTATATTAGAATATTACTACTTAAAAGAAGATATGATAAAATAAGCCAGAAAAAACATAAGACTGATATGGTAAGTTGATGACTTCAGATAAACTTACAAAACCATAAAAAGTTTTACCTCCAAATGTTCGCTGCTCCCATTTTGGGTTGAATCAATGAGAGACAGGGCCATCAATTGGATGTGCTCCAAAGCCCCATGCATGAAATTTCTTATCAGAATCATAACACTGCAGTACCTCTCCAATCTCTTGAATAGCCTTAAAAATATACAAAACCAAATTTGTGTTTTTAAGGGTACTTATTTATAATAAAATTTGTGCAAATAAGGGATTCTCACCTTCTGGTAAGAATTTGGACGACCATAGTGGTCGATATAATGTAATGAATCTCGCAAATGAGGATTTCTGTATGAAGCTGTAATGGAAAATAGGAGATAAGACACAACATTTGTGCCAAGAAATGGTCAAAGACTCAAAGTAACCTTTATATGCCAAGAAAGCCAAAGGTAATAATTGGTAATAACCAATAACTATAACATTCAGAACTCCTGATCATGGACATTGCTATCAAGTATTTTACGTTATTATTCCTTAAGTAACTATCTATTTGAGTAATAACTTATTTTTGTTTTGCTAAAAAGAAATGGCAAGAGTTAAAATTCTACAATTAATTGTAAATTTAGCACCTAAATAATACTCCGAAGTGTAATACATCCTATACATGCTATATATGAGTGTGTACTCCTGGCATGATAAAAAAAATACCAGATGCTCCGTGTTGAGTACTTGCGTTTACTGCAACTATCAAGTATCAAAGATCAAACAATTGAACGTTAAATCATACGGAGTTAGACATTCAGCTACTTGAATCGACACTCTCAACAAATATAATTGTGTCCCTTATATTGGAGAACATAAAAAAAACAAAGTCTTATATTGTTACTATAATAGACTAATATGATATAGAAGCTGTTGGTACATCCTGTGTGACGATAGCAGTCTAAGTGATCATGCATTGTGATTCTAGCAAGTGTTTGTTATATATGTTTATATATGTTTGATATTTATTAGTGTTTGTATGTTTGAACTTGATGTAAGTATTACAAGAAGTTCAAACATAAAGTACAAAGATAAAATCAATCATAAGTAATAACATAAGTTTCAACACTTAGTTGTTTATGTAAAAGGCTAGATTCGAATTTATCTGAGGCTTGGCATTCGAATCTGCGATAGATTCGAATGTAGCCTAGATTCGAAGAGCCCAGATTCGAGAGTGTCTTTGTGGACATACTCGAATGGGCCTTGGGCCAGATTCGAGTTTGGCCCATAACAGACTCGAATCAGGGTCTATAATTAGGGATAGATTCGATTAATTATGAAACTTTTTGCAGAATTCGTCAGGGATTAAGCAATAAGCGATCTCGAATCTATCATCGGTTTTCGTGCAGTTTAGGAGAGAATCAGCTCGTAGGATCGTTCGTGTGTCGTTCGTTCAGCGCCTGATAGTCTCCGTGTTTCGTAGTTGAGACTTGTTCCGTCTACCCGTTAACGATGATTCCGCACTCGTTGACGGTTCCGCGTCTAGATAGATCTGTGTTAGGTAGACCTTACAAGTGGTATCAGAGCCTACGGAGTGTTCTTGGTGTTCTTCGTGTTCATCTAGCTACATTCTAGGTTTGTTGACGTTTGTAGTCGGTTTTTCTCTCAAAAACGTATTTTTAAGCTTAGCAAATTCTTATTCGGAAAACACTTTGTGGGTTTTCACGTTTTTTTTTTGTCGAAATCAGTATTTTTCGTTAGAAAAATACTGGTTTAATCTGAGAATCGTTAAAAAATCAAAGTGTTAGCCGTTTTTCGAGTTTGCGGCGCTCGAATCTAATAGGGGTAATTAGGGTTACACTTAGTCTCGAGTCTAACCAAAATCCGCTCCTTTCGAGTCTGTTTCAGAGGGTTTCGAATCTACCTAGTTTCGAGTCTGTTGCTTTATTCGAATAGTATCTCGAGTCTAGCTTAGTTTCGAGTTTAGTTCGAGTTTAGTTTAGTTTCGAATTTGGGGTTTCGAATCTGCTGAATTTCGAGTGTGTCTGCCTTCGAATCTGAGGAGCCTTCGAATTTGACTTAATTTCGAGTTTAAATTGAATTCCAACACTTAATCGAATTTAATTCCAAATCAATTCGAATCTGACTATCTTCGAATCTATCTAGATTCGAACGGGTTAATTCCAATTAGTTTCGAATTAAATTAATTAAGTTCACTTCAATCACTTTCGAAAACATGTCAAATCTCCAAAAATTCATGGAAATGGACCACGAGGTCGGGAAGGCAAACGCTCCGCCAAAACTGATGAGGATCGAGGATTATTACTGGTGGAAGGATCGGTTTACCGATTTCGTGCGCTTTAATGACATGCGCATGTGGGTGTGCATTCACGAAGGATATATTCCACCGGTTTCAGATGTTGAAGGCCGTCAAAAAGTCTTGTCATACCAAATGATGAAGGAGGATGATAAGAAACTGTTTGAAGCCGAAAACAAAGCTTTCTCGATTATCCGTATGGCTTTACCTCAGGATATACTGCACACATTTCGGACTCAAAGGATGTCGAAAGAACTTTGGGAGTCTCTCGAGAAAAGGTGTGAGGGTAATCCTAGGGTGCGTAGAAAGCGTACAGAACTGTTAAAACAACAGTTTGCAATCTTCAAGGCGTTAAAGGATGAACAACTGGATGATATCATCACTCGGTTCTATCATCTGTTGACAGAACTTGAAAGCCATGGAATTGAGTATTCTGACACTGACAAGAATAACAAGCTTCTTGATGCCTTACCAGCCAAATGGGCTATGTGGGTGGCAATGATCAAGCAAAATGAAGATAAGTATTATACTTAATCTCTCGATGACATTGTCGGAATGTTGCGGGCATATCACTTCGAGCTACTGAAGGCCGAGACTGATTATGAACAAGTCCAGAATCCAGCGATGTATTTTGGAAAGACATCAAAACCTTCAGCGGCATCCGAACCGAAGACTGCTACAGCGTTTTTCACCGGAGAAACATCATCACCAGCAGAGTCCGAAGACTCATTGAATCGCGCGTTCTTAGGATTAGGAAGATCGGAAGAACCGCAGCCCCAAGTACATCAGGCATCACCATCTCAGAGTTATTCGAAGATGCCCATGAGTGCAAAGTCAGCAGAAGAACATTTGAATCTGCTTGCTTCTTTTGTGGCAGCATATGGAAATTGTGTTCAAGGGAAGATTAACGATCCTGCTCTCTGGGATGAGGACTATGATCAGGTCGACCCTGATGATCTTGAGGAAATGGACCTCAAATGGCAACTGGCCATGGTATCCCAACGGGTTAAGAGGTTCATTAAGAGAACTGGACGAAATTTAACGATGAATAACAAGGGGATAGGGTTTGATAAGTCCAAGGTCAAATGCTACAACTGTCAAGGACTGGGACACTTCGCCAGGGAGTGTCAGAGACCGAAGGTAGAGACATACCAAGGGCAGAGTCAGCATCAGGGATAGCATCAGGGACAGTATCAGACTCAGTCTCAACAACGATACCTTCCAAATTCATCATCTGCCGGTCAAGCCAACCTAGCTGGTCTTCTATCAACCGTCACTTCAGACAGACAGCTAGATGGTACCTATGACTGGAGTTCACATCCTGAGTCAAATGCTAGAGCCTTCATGGCTGAAGTCACAGAAACTGGGTGTGAAGGAGAAGAGCAGACCACAAGGGAAACCAATCCGATGTGGGTGGAAAAGACGGATGATCAGACATTCCTGGAGTTTGCTGCTCAGATGGCCAACGTGGAATCTGATAACTCAAAGGTTAGTCTAACTTACTCTCTTTTTCATGAATTATGTGTATTGTGTGTTACTTCTAATGATAGGTTAAATCTAGTCTTAGAATCACATAAATCCATAACTGCTCAAAATGAGAACTTAAAGATTGAAAATGCTAGCCTAAACGATATCAAGCAAGATCTTAAAGAAAAGCTTAAGGCTGATGCTCAAGACGTAGTAGTTCTAAAAGACAAACTCAGTGAGCAGTGTGTTAGGATAGAGCTAATGTATGAGCACGTAGAAGCCTTAACCAAAAGTCTTAAGGACAAGGACATAGAGCTAGCTGAAACAAAGGTTAAGGTAGCAGAGGCGAATAGCAAGTTGGAAAAGTTTAGGAATTCAAGCCTAAACCTAGGGAACGTTTTAGATGCCCAAAGAGAATCTAAGAAGCCCGTAGGTCTAGGATTTCACGAAATTCCTCCACCTTTCAATGCAAACTATGTCCCTCAGCCTCAGGAGAAAACTGACAAGTCAGTAGACTTAGAGGACCTACCTACACCGACACCAGAGCCTATAATGGAAAATACACCTAAGGTGGCTGACTCAACCGTCAAGGTTAAGAAAGTCAAATTTGTGTCTTCCTCCAGTGAAACACCTGCAGGAAAACAGAAAATTGCTTGGGCTGATCAGGTCGATGAGCCAGACACCGTAGATGTACCAAAGGAAATAGACACTAGTGAGACACCTAAGTCTAAGGGCTCACTAAAGAAGACAATAGATAAGATGTCATGTTTTAGATGTCATGAGAGGGGGCATGTGGCTTCTACTTGTCCACATAGGAAAGTTGATACGACACCTAAGATAGTGAAGCCAGAACAGCCCAAACCCTCAACAAGTGGGGCGAGCACGAGTAGCTCTCAGAGTACCGAGAAAATTGTGCAGGCCGCACCAAAACCTGTTGTGAAACAAACACCGGTTAAGGTTGGACCAAAAGAAGTGGTTAGGACAAATTCACCGAATCGTGTCATTAATCAATCTAGGTCAGCACCTCAACAAGTCTATAGGAGCACCACACCTAGCAGGTTACACACTCCAGTTAGGTCACATACTCCCGTTAGACATTATGTACCGGTAAGAGCTCAGGGATCACAGTCTGAAATGCAGTATAACAGGAATTATTCTAGAGCTCCACAACAAATGCCTACTCAAAGGCAAAGAGTGAATTTAAATCACTCGGCACCACAACAAACTCCTGTTCAACGACCCAAGTCACCTGAAAAGCGAGATGGGTATTTGAAAGAGTTTCAGTATGTGGACGAGAATGGTATAACCAAGTCAGTCATGGCTTGGGTTCCCCGTGATAACTAACCTATTTTCTTTCATGTGCAGGAGATTACCACCGGTCCAAACAACAAATGGTTCGTCGACAGTGGATGCTCTAGGCACATGACGGGGGAAAGAGGTCTGCTTACAGACTTCAAGGGTGGGAATAAGGGGTTTGTATCATTCGCCGGTAACAAAGGAGGAAATATCACTGGAACTAGAGAAGTCACTAATGGGACGATTACATTGGATCAAGTTTATCACGTTGATAAACTGGTTCATAATCTCATTAGTGTATCTCAAATCTGTGATAAGAAGAATTCAGTGCTTTTAACTAACACTGAAGCGTTAGTGCTGAAACCGGGATTCAAGATACCTGAAGATTGGATATTGATGCGGGCACCAAGGAAGAATGACTTGTACATGCTCGATATGAACAAGCCAGATAATTCGATGGGTCCGATCTGCTTACTATCAAAAGCTTCGGAGACGGAATCGGTTTTGTGGCACAGACGCATGGCTCACTTGCACCTAAGGAAAATGAACTACATAACGAAGAATGGTTTGGTGCAAGGTGTGCCTCTGAAGAGCTTTCAGTTTGAAGACAAGTGTCTACCGTGCATGAAGGGCAAGCAACATAAAAAGACACACAAGTCCAAGAAGCTGAACTCCATAACCTCGACATTCGATTTGTTGCATATGGACCTTTTCGGCCCTATCAACAAAAGGAGTATAGGAGGTAGTTGGTTTTGTTTGGTTATCACTGACGATTACTCACGCTTTTCTTGGGTTTTCTTTTTAGGTACAAAGGACGAGATGGCTTCCAAGCTCATCGGGTTCTTAGACCAAGTGGAGAATTCCTACGGAACGAGGGTTAAACGACTACGTAGTGATAATGGAACAAAGTTCAAAAATACTGTAATTGGTGTATATTGCCTATCAAAGGGCATCGTGCATCAATTCAGTGCACCATATGAACCTCAACAAAATGGGGTGGCCGAACGTAAAAATAGAACATTGATTGAGGCTGCAAGGACTATGCTTTCGGATTCAAAGCTTCCTACCATGTTTTGAAGGGAGGCAGTGAATACCGCGTGCCATATATTAAACCGAGTCCTTACAGTCAAATCATTGAACAAAACATGCTATGAAATTTTGAATAAACGGACACCTAACTTAACTGGATTCGAACCGTTTGGGGTACCATGCACTTTATTGCGTACAAAACATCAACCGAAGTTTGGTGAATAGGCTGACGAAGGATACTTCCTAGGTTATGTGCCGAACTCACCAAACAAACGGGTTTTTAATAAAACAAATGGTACTGTAGAAATTGTGTATAACATTGAGGTTACAAGTTATACACATGAACCCCAAACTGGTCCTAAATGGTTATTTGACTATGATAAGTTATTTGAGTCATTTAACATTTCTTTGGATGATACTGCAGGTACAATCGAAAAAGACATGGCGACGTTGCATCTAAATGACGATGGCCATATCTTTCCGAGGACTACGTTTGAATCCACATCCGAGCCTACTGCGACTGTAGATGGGTCTCCAAAAGTTGCTGATCCAGAAGAACCTACCGCCGAGAATCAGACTCAAGCAACAAGTTCCAACTCTGAGGAAAACGTCCGTGAGGAGGAAAATGTAGAAGCTGAGCCTGTTCCCCCATTAGTGAAATAGGATCTAATTTAGGAGATAATCTAAGGGTTGATGATATAGAGACCTCTAGGATTAACAAGAACCATCCATTAGAAAGCATCATAGGAAATCCTAACGAGGGTGTAAGGACTCGGAGTAGTGTAAATAACAACACTGTGTTGTTGTCGATGATAAACGACTCCGAGGCATATCACACATGTCTATATTCATGTTTCATATCGCAAGTAGAGCCTAAGAATGTGAAGATGGCACTTAAGGATAACTCTTGGGTTGAAGCGATGCAGGAAGAACTTTCGCAATTTAGGAAACTAGAAGTGTGGGAGTTAGTTCCATTACCTCGAGGGGAAGTTGCCATAGGAACCAAATGGGTTTTTAAGTGCAAAAGAGACGATCGGGGTATAGTCACGCGCAACAAGGCTAGGCTAGTTGTAAAGGGTTTCAACCAAGAGGAGGGAATCGATTACAACGAGGTATTTGCACCAGTAGCAAGGCTTGAAGCCATTAGGTTGTTTTTAGCTTTTGCCTCCTTCAAGGGCTTTAAGGTATATCATTTAGATGTTAAGAGTGCTTTCCTGTATGGGAAAGTGAAGGAGTTGGTGTATGTAGAACAACCGCCCGGATTTACAGATCCAAAATATCCTGATAGAGTATATCGTTTAGATAAGGCTCTATATGGATTGCATCAGGCACCTAGGGCGTGGTATGAGACTCTATCCAACCATCTGTTAAAGAACGGTTTTGAAAGGGGTAGGATAGATAGTACTCTGTTTGTTAAGAGGAAGGGAGAACACTTTATCTTGGTACAAGTGTACGTCGATGATATCATCTTTGGATCATCAGACGAACAGATGTGCAAAGATTTCGAGAAAGTGATGAAGTCTAAGTTCGAGATGAGTGCTATGGGAGAGTTAAATTTCTTTTTAGGGTTACAAGTTGACCAGAAGAAGGAAGGGATGTTTATCCATCAGACTAAGTATGTCTATGACATATTAGAACGTTTCGGGATGGAAGGAACCAAGTTAACTGCCCACTTCAGCACGCCGATTCAAGTGAATCATAATCTCGGGCCGGGTACTGAAAGTGATACTGATGTGGATCCGACTTTATATCGGGCCATGATTAGGTCACTTATGTATTTAACTGCTTCAAGACCTGACATAATGTTTGCTGTGTGTATTTGTGCTAGGTTTCAAGCGAATCCGAAGGAGATGCATATGAAAGTTGTGAAGCGGATTCTACGATACCTCAAGTCGAAACCGAAGCTGGGAATTTGGTATCACGCGAAGGGAGATCTAGAGTTGGAGGCGTTCACGGATTCTGACTACGGAGGATGCAGCTTGACGCGCAAATCAACAACTGGAGGTTGTCAGTTCCTAGGAGGGAGATTGGTATCCTGGCAATGCAAGAAACAAACATCGGTAGCCGTGTCAACGTGCGAGGCCGAGTATGTTGCTGCTGGTAGTTGCTGCTCACAGGTTCTGTGGATACAACAACAATTGCGGGATTACGGTTTGGCTTACACTCAAACTCCAATTAGGATAGACAATCAATCTACAATTGCTATAACTAATAATCCAGTTAAACACAACAAAACAAAGCACATAGACATAAGTCATCATTTTATTCGTGATTGTGCTGAAAAGAACTCAATCAAACTGGTAACAGTGGCAACAGAAGATAATAATGCAGATTTATTTACCAAAGCGTTTGATAAGTCACGGTTTGAGTATTTAATTCAACTGAATGGAATGCGCAACCCAGAGTAATTGGACCTTAGTATTAGTAGCTTATTTTCTTTTATAGTCGTAGAATTTCTTTCTTTACAGTAGTCTGCTAATTTAGAAAAGTTTCTATTTTTAGTAAGTTTCTATTTTTAGTAAGTTTCTACTTTTAGTAAGTTAGTAGGTTAGCTTATTCTTATTGCTATTTCTTATGAAAAACAAAAAAAAAAAAAAAGAGAGAAAATCATAAAATTACAAAAAAAAGAGAATATCAGAAAATAAGTTAAGTCTTAGATACATAGGTTCAAAGTGACGAAAATTAGCACAGTCGTTACAAACTCTAAGTGTTTAGGCTTTCACACATAGTGCAACTAAATTCTAAGTGTTATACTTTATTTAGTTTGATGTGTTGGTAGGCATAATACATATAGGGAATCTCAAGGCGAATAAAATATTTTAGAAAAAGTCAAGCGTGTCACTAACTTAGATGTATGACCAATCGGTCTTAATTTTTATGTACAAGACATACAAACTTTGAGTCTAAATGAGGTATGCAAACTTTCTGGGGATGTATGGCAACATCAAATACATCTTAAAATGGAAAACATAGAAAAATCATACAAATTTGAGAGTCGAAAACATGCAACTCTGTTGTACGTAAGTACAGACCTGTTGTCTCTGTTTAGATTCGGGTTAGCAGATATGTCGCTCTGTTGTACGTCCGTACAGACCTGTCACCGCTGTCTTGCTAACTTTAAGAATAAACCTTAAGTCAAACTAAGACACTTTGTTGTATGAAAATACAGACCTGTGTCCGATGTTTGTCTTTTAAAGAAAGTTATCAAATACCAACAAGTTAGAATCTTTGTCTGTGTGCCTTGATCATAAAAGTATGTCTATGTCTGAGTCACGTAAGATAATTTCCTGATAAATAAAAATGCCTCCGAAATGTAGAGTGTTTAAAGGGGTAAAATACCAACAATCGACTATATAGGTATGTCACGACAAACAACCAAAGGAATCAAAAATTCCTAAGTGTGAAAGTTTAAGTACTGAAAGTAAGTATCAGACATCGCTATCTGATTGAACCTTTCTTAGACTATACTCATCAAAAATATTTTTCTTTAGAGTTTAGCATAGGTTGTTAATTTTAATAAGTATAGTGTAAGTCTTAGTTAAATTTTTAGTCAAGTTTAAAATTTTCTAGGTTTACTTATCTTATTTTATTTTATTTTACCTTAGTTTATTTTATTTTATTTTATTTTAGTTTAATTTTTACTTAGGTAAAAGGTCAAAAATTACTAAGGGTGCATTCAAAGTTGGATAAAATAAACATTGCGTGAAATATTTTGTGCTTAGGGTAAAAGATTGGGCATAGTTTATCTTGTTACACAATACCGTAGAAAAAGGTTGAAAAAGTTGAAGCTATTTCAAAAATTTACGAAATTTTTCTAAGTGTTTGGTGTTTTCGAGTATAGTACAGACTCGAATAAGGAGTACTTCGAATCTGTCAGTAGATTCGAGTCTATCCTTAGAATCGAGGGTTGGTGGTATATATAGGTCAACAGTGAAGTCATTTAAGACTTACTGTTTTTCGAATCTATACACTCGAATCTAACAAGGCGATTTCGAATCTATTCTCGAATCTACCGTATCTCTCCTAAACGACATTTTGTCGAGATTATTGCAAAAGTGTTCGATTCTACTACTGTCTCTAGGTATAATCAACTTGATTGTACAAGTTTCATGTAGTTTTATACACAATTTCAGGCCAAATAATCGATTTTTGAGGGTTTAAGAGTCGAAATAGGGTTTTTACAAAATTACCAATTTTGGACTGATAAACAGTTAAATTAAAAGCATAAATCAATGATTAGAACCTAGTTGAACTAATGTATGTGATTTGCTAAGTTCACAATGGTTAAAATCTTGGGTTTTTTTTGAAATAATGGCCGACGGGGTTTCGAATCTGTTCTTGCGATTTCTCGAATCTATCATTAGACTCGAGAAGACCAACACATTCGATTCTGCCATTAGACTCGAAAAGAGACTTATTCGAATCTGTTACATTCGAATCTGTTTCCTTCGAATCTGTACTTTATTTGCTTTATTTAATTTAAATTTTATTAAACTTGTAGAAATTTAATTGTGTTAGATTTTGTTCTTAAACAAGTTCAAAATAAAACAGATTTAAATTTAAACAAGTTTATTGATTTTTAATGCATCTAATAGTTTTGTTTATTGTGCAGAAATGGCTGTTCGAGCGTTTGTGCCTAAGCACAATATGGTGCTTCATCCAGATCATAATCTCCCTGAGGCGCAGGGATTTAGACAAGTGCTTGATTTCCTAGTAGAGTCTAGGATCGGATTTGCACTGTCTCATAATGTGCAGCTTGTTTTGCCTTACATTGGTCAATTTTACGATCATTTGCAGGTAGACTGCTCGGTCACACCGACAGTGCTACGCACTCGAATTGCTGGACAACCATTGGTATTCTCGGCAGATATGCTACGACAAGTGTTGCAGCTGGGCACACAAGAAGAAGAAGCTGGTCCGATAGAGTTTCCCTTGAGTATAAGGCAAGCGGCCTTTCTAAGAATGGGATACAGTCAAGATGTGACAAAAGTTTCATATATGAAGAGTGGATTAATTGGACAATGGATATTTCTTGCGCATGTTTTTATGGTATGCTTTGCTCCAAAGAAGGCAGGATTCGATTATATGGTTGCGAAGATGCAGTCCGGGATAGTTGCGATGGTTTATAATCGACCATACAGCTTTTCGGAGATGTTTTTCTCTGAGTTTGTTCACCAAATAACCGCACCAGAAAATCAGCAGTTTTTGTTATATCCGCGGTTCATTATGATGATGATCAGGCACTTCTTGCCAAATCTGCCGCCATCAAATGACATTCAAAGTGTTGCTGTTATGGACAAAAGGATTTTCGTTGATTGTTCCTCACACCGAGGAAGGTTGGCTGTTCCAGTGGAGCGTCCATTATTCGGAGCAATCTTGGACAGGAACTTTCAAGCCCCGGATGTTGCCAACTGGGCAGGGGTAGTTGAATTTCAACCGAGACAACAACAACAACAACAACAACGACAACAGCCACAGCGTGTTCAAAGGCGTCGACAACGATCAGCTGTGAGTCAAACTCAGGCGTCAAGGCCTTCGACAAGTCAGCAGCCAGAAGTTCAAGAAGCAGGCCCATCAAATGTTCCAACTGAAGCTGAGCAACTGTGCCAAACGCTTAATGAAATCTGGGAGGCAGGGCCTCATGCGAACGAAGATGTGGATGCAGCGCTAGTAGGTGAACTACTTAGTCCACCAGAAGGAGAGGAAGACGTGTTCAGAGATGTTGAAGAGTACGAGCCAGAACAGACTGATAAAGTTTTGTCATCATCTGAAACAGAATCGGAGGAAATGGAGGAGCTAGAAGTTGAGGCTCCTGACTTAGTGGCTACAGAACCTAATGTTCAAATTGGAACATATGGATCAAGATTGGTCGTTAATGAAGAAGGATCGAGGAGGGGAGTAGTGAGGGAATCTGATGATTCAGATTTTGAAGAGGAGGAAGTTGCTCCCTTAGTGACTCGGCAAAGGGCCAAGCGTCACAGGTTCATGCAAGGGTCATCCTCAGCATCCGATGCACAACAACCTCAAACTCAAACTCAAGAACCTCAAGCCACCGCTCCACCACCACCAACACCTCAACATGAACCATATATTCCATCACCATTCATCCCTACTCCTATTCAGTCCATTCCATCTACCTCGACCACCTACGCTGACAACCAACGGTTTGTGCAGCTTAAGGGACGCGTTGACTTCCAGCATGTCCAAATCTTAAGCCTAACAAAGGCGATCGGCGAACTCCAGGCGCATAATGCAAATCTTGATAAGGATAATGCCGAGTTGAAGAAGATTGTGGAGAATGTCAGGGAAGAGAACACAGAGTTAAAGTCCTTTATTGCAGATCAATCGTCAGAGATCCGATCGATGCGGTCCCTCCTTGAGCAGCTCATGAAAAATCTAAAAGCTCAGGGGGAGACAAGTTGTAGGGATCATGAGGAGCAGCGTAGAGATGAAGATGACGAAGGCAATGATCCCGATGCACATAATGAGAATGAGCCAGTAGATTTTCCTGCTGCTCAGGCTACACAAGTTCAGGGGGAGCCCAGTCAAGTAGAAGGGGAAATAGGAGAAGCAAGTTCATCGAAGCAGCCTACAGATTTTGAAATCAGTGAGATGATAGACACGCTTATGGATCTCGATGATGATCCGATGGATGTAGGTTTTGACTATGATGATGAAGAGCTAGAAGAAGGAGAGTTTGTGCCAGAGGAGATAGTAGACTGGCAGTCGGATGATGAAGTAGTTGCTGACGAGGATGATGAAGCTGACGAGATAGTTGTGCAGCAGAATCCTATCACGGATTCTTACATGATTGATGGGAATAATATTGTCAATGTAGATGTAGTGAATGCTGCGTTGAACCCTCAGCCATCAACAGAAGAACCTGCGAGAGAGCTAACAAATGAAGAAAAAAGAAAGCTATGGTTCAGGGCTGAAGAGAAGGAGTTAGAGATTAAAAAGGCTATGAGAGTGCCGGGTACTGGGAAGCTGTCTGAGCGCATGTTAAGCTGGTTCTTTGATAGAGAACTGCAGCAATTTGTATTTAAGAGGAAAGACGGGCTTCAGTACATGAGGCGAACTTTAAAAGCTTTCAACTCCTTGCCAAAGATCGAAATCACTGCGCTAGCATGGAAAGATCTGATAAACATTGGCAATGATCCCTACGCGAACGTAATTGAAAGAATTATTAGAAAAGAGGGGAGATCAAGGAAATTCGAGCGATTGAATCCAAGGGTCGGGAGAAGAGTAGAGGATCCGTCACGTATCGATCCTCTATCTGGACGACCTTGGATGAGGATTCACTATAAGCCAGCTAGATGTCTTAGGAAGGTACCTCTCAAGCCGATGCCACAGAATGTTTTGAAGAATCTGAAGTGGTGGTACGCTGACACTGAGACTGGGGAAGCGGTCATGGAAGATGTTGAAGAAAATGTTATTCTTAGAGTCTACGACCCTATTCACCTGGTAAACCTCTCCAAAGATGATCTTCACATTTTGCATGCCTGTAAGATCTCCAGTGATACACATATGGACAGTGAAGCTAGTAAGTATGAAAATGTAGTCAAGGTATGTGTTGAGAAAGGTTTGTATGCTGGTAGTAGTTTGAATCAATAAATAAAAGTTCTTAAGTCAAATGTGAGAATTATTAGAAGCTATCGTCAAGGGGGAGTCTGTTGGTACATCCTGTGTGACGATAGCAGTCTAAGTGATCATGCATTGTGATTCTAGCAAGTGTTTGTTATATATGTTTATATATGTTTGATATTTATTAGTGTTTGTATGTTTGAACTTGATGTAAAGTATTACAAGAAGTTCAAACATAAAGTACAAAGATAAAATCAATCATAAGTAATAACATAAGTTTCAACACTTAGTTGTTTATGTAAAAGGCTAGATTCGAATTTATCTGAGGCTTGGCATTTGAATCTGCGATAGATTCGAATGTAGCCTAGATTCGAAGAGCCCAGATTCGAGAGTGTCTTTGTGGACGGACTCAAATGGGCCTTGGGCCAGATTCGAGTTTGGCCTATAACAGACTCGAATCAGGGTCTATAATTAGGGATAGATTCGATTAATTATGAGACTTTTTGCAGAATTCGTCAGGGATTAAGCAATAAGCGATCTCGAATCTATCATCGGTTTTCGTGCAGTTTAGGAGAGAATCAGCTCGTAGGATCGTTCGTGTGTCGTTCGTTCAGCGTCTGATAGTCTCCGTGTTTCGTAGTTGAGAGTTGTTCCGTCTACCCGTTAACGAGGATTCCGCACTCGTTGACCGTTCCGCGTCTAGATAGATCTGTGTTAGGTAGACCTTAGAGAAGCATCTCTAATTTATTTGTAAATCTTTTCGTTCACAAGTAATTGGTCAAAACTTCAAGTCCAAGCCATAGCACGGTTTCAATTTATCTCAACTTAAGTCAATATTAAAAGTGCTTGAAGACCTTCTCTATGAGGCACTTTTGAATTACATGTGATAACCAGAAAAGTGAATACATGAATTGAAATATGGAAGAGAAACAAAATAACATAGAAAATGTTTCAAGCATTTATTCGAATAATTGATCGGCATACAAGCACTGCTAGAAACAAAAGAAAATTAAATATAAAGCAATTAACAATACCAAACGTTATCTTTATGTTTTCATAACACAGGTAACTACTCAAACCTTCATCAGAAGCACCAATTTTAGACACAAAGAAGAATATGCAAATACTGGACCCTTAGAAGCTGAATCGATTTAGGTCTGAACTGATTTTGAAGCAGAAGAGCTGAATTTGATAACCGTTGATAATCACAAAGTGAATCGATCGCCAACGATCCTGGTGTAGGGGAAGTCACAAATGAATATTACTTGAAATTGGAATAGATGAAATCCCCTGAAATTAAAAAATATGTTAAGCGACAAAAATCAGATCTGAAATTGGAATCGATATGACACTGAAAGAAGAAGTCATCAAAGGTGATATGTGATACCTGGTTGTAATGGAGATGGGTGGAGAAGAAGAAGCGTAGTATGAAAGATGTAGTCGATTGTAGAGCTTGGTCGACTGTCTTGGGAAATACACTGTTTTAGAGTGTCGACTAGGGACCGGAAGGGGGAGAGGTGTCCACGAGAGGAAGAGCATGCGTAAGACGACAACGATTGCAGATGAAATGTGTGGAAAGGAATAGTCGTTTACCTTCCCAAAGATGGCACAATTCTCAGGTTACAAAAGAAAACAAAATTCAAAATCCGTTTATAATTTTGTGGGCAATAAAGTTTGTACACAATGCTTTATAGATTTAAACGTTATTCTTTTTTCCTTTTTTTATCCTGCTAACAGGATCCACAAATATCTTTAGAGCAATACATGCTTGTACAAAATGCTTTAAAAATGTATACCTCTTAAAATTCAACATTGTGTTTTAATTAGTTGTACATTGGGCAAAAAAAGTTGTTTTTAAGACTCTTGACCTAAATGTATTATAAAGGAGTAAAGATATATATATTTATATTTATATAGGTTCAAGATCTATGGAGTACCATCTTTGATTGGAGTACTGGAGTACCATACTAAATGTACTAGTTTATTACGATAAAATGTTAAATTTAATGCACAACTACAATATACATATGTTCAAATGTGCATTTTTATTGACTAGTTCACATTATTCACATGTTCATTATGATAAGATATTCCATTTCATGCAAAATAACAATACACACATGTTCAAATGTGCAATATGCATGAACATGTGTATATTGCGCACTTTTGCATGAAATTATATATTTTGTCTTGATGAACATGTAAATGATGTGAATTATTCAATTATAATGCAATTTTGAATAACAGATACAATTTTGAAATCTAATATACTACTCCATGGATCTCAACCACATGTATGTATATATATAATCTAATGTGTGCTATGTGTGTGTGATACACACTTATACATATACATATCCACCGGTACATATCTATGTTTGTATGTATGTATATATATATGTATGTATATATATATATGTGTGTGTGTGTACAAACATAGATATGTACCGGTGGATATGTATATGTATAAGTGTGTATCACACACACATAGCACACATTAGATTATATATATATATATATATATATATATATATATATATATATATATATATATATATATATATATATATATAGATTCAGGTTCAAAAAGGTACCTCTCGAAATCAAGTGCACCCGAAGGTACCAACCTTAAAAAACTTTTTTTTAATTTTTTTTCTCATAACCATGTTTAAATTAATGTTATACACATGATATATGAATTTCACATACATTTACACTTTCTGTGTCCTTAAAAATTATGTGAATGCTCAATGCATATTTATGTGAATGGTCATCCATGTGAATGGTCATTTCACACAATGTGAATGGTGTGAATGACCATTCACATGATATTTTTTTACCATTCACAAGATTTATGATGTTGCTCCTTTTAAAAAAAAGTCTTATAATGTTGTCTATACATGTCTATTCAAAAAAAATATATGTGAATGATCATTCACATTAGGGTACGCTGGGTACGCTGGAATCTCATAGGTACGCTGATGAACCTGATTCTATATATATATATATATACATACATATATATATATATATATATATATATATATATATATATATATATATATATAATAATAATAATAATAATAATAATAAATTATATATAGATATGAAATATATACACATATCCAACGTATATATAACAAATTTTATTGTTTGTCCAACATATCTAATTAAATACATTTAGTCAAATTAAATAACATATTTAATTAACCCCAAACTAATAAGTTACTAAATAAGTTATAAACTTGATTGTGATTCTATATTTTTGACTATTCCTTTATTATAAAGCTTTTAATATAAATGAAGATTTTCTTCCATGAATGGAGTTTTAAGTTTTTAATGGAGAGATGATGATAAAAGTGAATATCTAACATTGTTTTTAGATTACTATCGATTTGGGGTAAGGGGTATTTAATCTTGATGGTCACCTTATTAAGTTCCTGGTAATCAATGCACATCCGAAAGGTGTCATCCTTTTTCTTTACAAATAAGACCAGTGCACCCCAAGGCGAAGTACTCGGACGAATAAAACCACGATCCAAAACCTCATGCAACTGAGACATCATCTACTTCAATTCTGCAGGTGCTAAATGATAAGGTGCACGGGCTATCGGAGCTACACCCGGTATAAGATCAATGCAAAATTTGACTTGCTTGTCAGGTGGCAAGCCAGGCAATTCATCTAGAAGTATTTCGGGAAAATCACAAACGATGGGAACATCATCTACTGATTTCTTGACCAGAGAGGAATCAATGGCATAAGATATAACGGTCTCACATCCTCGAGAAATATGACGACGAGCCTTGATCATCGAGATCAAACCAAGATCACCGGATCGACGCTCACCATAAACACGAATAACACTACCATGCCCATCAGATATATGAATCAAGAGTTTCTTGCATACAATACTGGCATTATTGGTAGACAACCAATCCATGCCAACAATAATATTAAACCATCCGATAGTCATCGATACCAGGTCAATAGAGAAATCACGATCCTCAAGATTTAAGGTACAACCTCTATAAATTTCAGATAATAACACAACAGAACCATTTGGGATCTCCACAGAAATAGGAGCAGATAATAACATAGGTTCTATACCAAGATGTCATGCATATATAGCGAATACAAAGGAACGGTTCGCACCAGAATCATATAATATATGAGCAGGTGAAGATTTTAGAAGAAATATACTAGTGATGACATCTGGAGTCTCACGTGCCTCGTTAGCGGTAATCTGAAAAGCTCACGCCTTGGCCTTAGGTGCCTCTGATTTCTTTTGTGATGATGAAGCTGAAAGAACTGGTCTCTAACTAGATGTCAGGCTGCCACTCTGATGCTGAGTGCGACGTGGGCAAGAGCTAGAATAGTGACCCGAGGCACCACACTCATAACATGTCACCAGATATATAGGACAACAAGTCGCTTGTGTCCCACACCACAACCAGAAGAAACAATTGTTGAACTCGAACAGCTCCTAAGTGTCTCTTACCACATGTAGAACAATCACGCGGAATTTGAGACTGCGATCCCGACTGCTATTGTGGTTGGTTCAAAGGATGTGATGATCCTGGTGTCTTAACTGGACCAGATGATGATCGAGATGAACCCTGCTAAAACTGTCTCCTCGGAGTTGAGGATCCTGAAGAATACCCATGTGATCTCGACTGATACTAAGAAGAGTTCTCAAACCTAGGCCTCTTTGGAGGTGGTAGTGGCATCAAAGTGGCATCAGGTCGAGATAGTGCATGTTTGCTCCTCCGTGCACACATAGTCGCCTCCTCGAATGATGGAAAATGTTGTAACTCAACAAACTCTTTGATCTCAGGCCTCAACCTCGAGATGAAGTGTTCAATTTGACTCTCTTCGTCAGACACAAGATGCGATCCAAACTGTAATTTCTCTCTAAACAGTGCTTTATACTTAGAAACCGTAGCAGAACCTTCGGAGATGTACATAAACTGCTTTCCCGTCTCTTTCACTAAATCACCTATAGCGTTTGATGTATTCTTCCACCATGTCGTTGCTCGACCAATGAGCATATCAGTGGCATACTCTTCCATGTCTACCTCCCAACAGTGACTCATACGGAAAGCCTTCTCTGTCTGCTCAATCCACTTCACAGTCTGGATTGGCTCGGCTACCCTAGTAAACTCTTTAGCACCACAATCTTTGAACACTTTAAATTTTTCACGCTCAGGTCCACGAGTATTAGCCCCATTAGTAGTATTAGCTCGTTTCCTATTTTCCCCGGATGGAGCCGTTCGAACATTTTCTCCCTCCATTGATCTTGTTGCCGTAATCAAATCACAAAATTTTTGAAACCCCATCTGAGTATTCATATGGCTTTCTGCCATCGCCGAACGTAGTAACCGAGTCACTTTCTTCATGCTACGTCCCTCTATAACAAGCACTCACTCTATCTCCGACTCGGAGTCTTTCTCATTAGACTCAGGTTCCTAGTTGACATCGTCTTCGGCCCTCAAAGTGTCCTTTAGGATTATCATGAATATTATCACTCGGTTCTTCATCTTGAACCTATGGTATTCTATCGCTTCCTTTGTCATCCATGATTCAGTGAATAAAATTCACAAGCAAACGAATAGAGTTGGAAGTATTGGAGATTAAGATTTATTATTCAGTAGTGATTCATGATAGATTGATATTTACATAAGCATTCTACTAAGAATTCCCGATTTAACCCCTACCACTCCTAGAGTCCTTAAGGAAATGCCAATCCTAGTAGTCTCGTATCTGTCCTAAATTAAATTCTAATAGTGAGTATACATCTTAGGTCCAAGACTAAGTACTACACTACACCTAATGCCCTCAAACCGATGCTGTGATACCATATTGAAACACCCGTCTTAATTATTTTAAACTTTTACCCAAGATCTGAAATAAACTGTTAGCAAAATAAGGGACAACTAATTTTCTTTTTGTAGATACAACATAAGGATAATAATGGTATCATCAAAATACATCACATGCAAACTTATTAGGTTGACACCGCTAATTCCTCGAGATATCAAACTACTAAGTCGCCAAAATAAGGTTTAAGTCTTAAGAGTTTATAATAGAGTACATGCCAATAAAGTCTAAGGGTTCTATATAAAACCAATAAGTACCGAAATGACCAAAACGCTAAAGTAACTCTCTAGCAATGTCATGATGTGATGTCATCAATAATAGTCCAGAACCATATGCCGCTGCACCCTTACCTTTGTCTAAACCTATAAAATAATATCCCCACAATCGGGGTAAGCTGGCCAGGCTTAATGAATAACAGATACAGTCATAAACAAGAATATGTTCATATAACAATGTAATAACAGGTTAGTGATCATTTGGGATTCCAAGTATCATTTGTAATCCCTAATAGAGGTTCTGGGTACTCCTAGAACAGACTCCAAGTATCTTCTGGAGTCAGATCTCAAGTATCGTCTGAGATCAAAGTATTGTGACTCGAGATACGGTGTCCTGTGTGCCACACGAAGTAGCAAAGCTCAGCCGTGTAAAGTATATAACGTGCATGCGAGGGATAAATCCAATGACATGGTAAGCAAATAAAACCAGTAAGGCTCAAATGATAGGTAGCAATAAACAGGTAATAATCAGGTAATCAAAGCAGATATGAACAATAATACATGTTTAAGGAAGTATATCTATTACTCACAACGCCTGCAATAAAGTCTGATTCTTCGGTCATTGATCTGCAGCTACTTGGTAGTGCGAAACAAGACCACTAAATACCCACTACTGCAAAGATAGTTGAGTTCGCTATTAACCCATTAGTACCAAACTTATTGTTTGGAAATAATCTAAGTATGTCAAGCTGTTAGTTAGATTTCTCAAGCTGTTAGTAGTATTTCTGTGTAATTACAAAGTTCAAGCTGCTAGTTCAACAAGTTCAAGCTGCTAGTTCAATTATTCAAGCTGGTAGAGTTAAAAGTTCAAGCTGCTCAACAGATTAATAACAGAAAGTGCTGAAATTCAGGAAGTGATATATATTTCAATAATTGAAGATCTTCCAAGCATATGTACTACCAGAGAAATCAGAGTTCGTCAAGGAAACAAATCAGAAGTCTATATATATAGATAGATTAGGTCTTTCTATTGTAAGTGTGTGCGTGCAAGTTCTGTAATCAATAGTTCTTTATTGTAATTACTTTCTACTAAGTTTTTCAAGCCTCTAGGGTTTAAAACCCTAATAACAATCTGTGTTCTTCGTCTAATCAAACAGATTAGAGGTGATTGTAATCAGTGATTTTGGCAATATAAAGGATTTGATATTGGTTATATTTGTCTGTTATTTATTCTGAAAGTCTTCTTAAAACAATTAAGTGTTATTCCGCAAACTTCTTATTGGACTTTGATTCAAAGCAAGGATATTGGTTTACACTCTGATTTATCAAAACCAGTTAATCTTAGGTGATTTTGATCTTGACAAGTGGTATCAGAGCCAGGTTTTATTTGTTATTCTTTGTTTTCAAAGTCAGAAACTTTCTTTGTTTAAAAGTTTAATCTTTCTGGAATGGAGTTTGAAAATAGCAATAGTGGATCTGGGCAAGGACTCAAAGTGCCTATGCTCAAACCCACTGAGTTCGAGATGTGGAAACTCAGGATTCAACAGCACATTCAATTTATTGACTATGCCCTATGGGAAGCTGTTGAAAATCCTCCTGCTGTTGAGCCTGAACTAGATGTTGAGGGCAAACCAAAAAGAACACCTCCAAAAACTGAGATTAAAAGAAAGGCTAGAATGAATGAAGTGAAAGCTCTTACTCTTTTACATATAGCCATACCTAATGCTTATCAACATCAGTTTAAAAAGTTTTATACTTGTAACATCCCACTTTTGGGACGGGGACGTGGAATTATGTGATTGGGTTGATTATAATATTATGATTGAGTTGGACCAATTATTGAGTTTTACGTGGAAGTGTCACGTGATAAGATTTTGGGTTAACCGGGTGTCGGGATTAAGTTTTAATAAAAGATTATAATTTTGGGAATTATTAGTTAAATTAAGACCCGGTGATATAAAGTTTGTATTTTGTGATAGCGGGTTCGGATATTGGGTGCCGGACCGAGTTTAACCGAAAACGTATATATTTGTGAGCTCCTTGCTTGTGGTTTCACTATTTCATCTTCTAAAATCAGAGTTTAAGAGAGTATATGTGTGTATTAGTGAATTCCAGCTCCTGCAATCAGAGATTGAAGCTCCAATTTGTGATTCAAGCTACCAATTCTTCCTTCATCTTCTTAGTTGCATATTAGAGGTAATTTCGAGTTGAATTCGCGGATTAATTGTTGTGGATTGTGAATAAGTAATTGAATTGAGTTTATATGTTGTCCTGAGTAAATTCGAGTATGTATTCGTGATTAAAATCAAGCTGGAAATCGAGTTGGGGAGAAATCCCCTGGCTGTCCAGAAAACAGAGCATAACTGCTACTGTTCGTCTGTGAGCGCGACCGCGACCCCTTGATCGCGGGCCGCGATGTTCTTGAGATGATCGCAGGCGGTTTGAGCCCGAGCTCGGACCGCGATGTGAGCTCGGCCGAGTTTGAGGTCAGCGCGGCCGCGACCGCGATAGGGTCAGTGCGGCCGCGATTGGTTGAGTTCGGCCGCGATGCGGCTAGGGTTTCGGGTCAGGTTTTCGGGTTCTGTGGATCATATGTTTGGGTCTTTAGGGTCTCGTGAGTTATTGAGAATTGTATATAAAGCTGTTGGGTTGAGATTGTGATATTGAGAATGCGTCTTTTGGGTATCTGGGATTGTGTGAGTTGGTTGGGATCGCGTGTTTGAGTGTTCGAGCTGTGTGAGTTGGTTGGGATCTTGTGTTCGAGTATTCGGGTTGTGTAGTTTGGTAGTTGGGTATCTGGGTTTGAGCGGGTTATCTGAGTATTGTGTTAGAGTTGTTGAGTTATTGAGAAATCGTGTATAGAGCTGTCGGGTTGTGATTGAGTCATTAAGTTGTGATTGTGATATAGAGTCATTGTGTTGTGATTCCAGGGTCTCGAGTTGACAGGGTAGGGAAAGGGCAGGGAACTGAGACCGAGTAGTGAGACTCCAGGGCAGGTGAGTTTGCATGTTTTTATTGAGATAATTGTACGATTATTTTACTAATACCTGCATGATCTTTTACTGAGCCTTTTTATGAGATATACGAGTTTTCTTACGAGCTTTTTATTGAGATATTGTCATGCATGTATTATCGAGTTTTATTGAGAACTGTGTTTTATTATATGAGATTTGAGACACTTGAGCTGTTGAGATATTAAACCGTACGGCTGGGCAGGGGTTGGGTCGCCCCCAATTCCCTTTTGAGTTCCTGACGGCTGCTTTGTGCGGTCTAGGGATTTGGGTACGTGGATTTATCCACACGAGTTGAGTACCTATTGAGCTATCTTGTGGGATCTCATATACTTGTTCAGTAGAGAACGCTGAACGTTTTATTATTGAGCTTACTTTTTATTGAGATTTATAATCGTACACTAACCCTTGCATTCTCACCAGCGTTAGCTGACCCAGTGTGTGTTGTTGTGTGTGTGCGTCTCAGGTGATCAGAGATTTAGTAGGCCTGCTGGACCCAAGTAGGGTTACTGTGACATTTATCGAGGAGCTAGCTGCCTGTGCTAAAGGTAGTCATATTTTGGGAATGTTTATGCGTACTTCGGATAGTGGGTAATATATTCAGGGACTTCCGTGACTTATTTATGTGATTAAAGTTTTAAAACTATCGGGTTTCTCCATGTATGTATTGGGACTAGTATAGGGATTATTATATTATATCGTTGCTGACATGGTATTTATGTGGCATTGTGGATTAGTTTGAGGGTGTTACAAGCTTGGTATCAGAGCCTAGGTTTAAGAGATTAAGTATCTAGTGGATGCTTAAGCTTAAACCACAGAGTCTAGATCCTTGGATTGTAATCCGAAGTAGAGTACTAAGTGATAAACGAGTAGGGTATAGAGTTAATATGTGTTGTTGTTCTTAATGTGCGGGTTAGTTATGGATTGTGAGGGCAGCAGGCCTCAGGGTTATGATTTTAGGGGTGATGAGTTTGTGTGTAAGTTTGAGTTATGTTCGGTATTGAGTCCGATATTGGATGAGCGTTTTCCGGTGCAGTGATCGGGTTGGGATTGGGGAGTGGTGCCTTCGCCTGTGGGAGGCTAGAGTTCAGGGGCTGGTGCTTCTTCTAGCCAGCTATCGTGAGGGTCCCTTAAGGACTTTATGTCGGGTCATATTTTTGAGTTCCTTGGAGGTACCGGTGCCTTGAAGGCACTAGATTGGTTGTGAGAGGTTGAAGTTGCTTTTTGGATAGTGCATGTAGATCGAGTTGATAGAGTAAGTGATGCGTCTTATTTGCTTAAGGGCAGAGCGTTGCGATGGTGAGATTCTGTGGAGAGTGCTTGAGGAATTGATGATGCGTACTTGATGACATGGGAGGAGTTCCGAGTGGAGTTTGAACTATAGTGTTGCCCCTAGGGTGCGAGATAAGAGTTGGAGTGTGAGTTTATCTTCTTGTAATAAGAATCCATGTTAGTCTAGAAGTATATTAATGTGTTTAATCATAGAGTTTAGTTTGTGCCACGTCAGGTGGCTATTGAGCGGATGGCCAGTATGTTTATTGAAGGTTTGAGATATGATGTTAGGGAAATTATGGGGATGTTGCGTGACCCCACTTTTGCATTGGTTGTGGAGTGTGCGGGACGTAGAAAGAGGAAGGTGGAGAGGCAGAGAGAACAGCTGGCTTCCCAGAAATAGCGAATTGAGTCATTGGGCCGAGGTAGAGTACTGGGTTATCGAGGGGATGCTGAGAAAGTCGACAGGATGGATGCTTTGAGCAGAGAGGTCAGAGTTCGGGGGATCAACGAGATCGGGATTGAGATGGGAGGAGGTCTGAGATCAGTCAGAGTTGGAGTCGAGGTCGGGATCAGGGTCCGAGATAATTGGGGTAAAGCCAGAGACTGAGTCAGAGTCAGGGCCAGGGTTAGGGAAGTGATGATAGAGGATCTAGGGATTTGAGTAGTAGAATTGAGAGCTCGGTGTTCGGAGCAAGAGATTGTCAGTAGTGTCATCACCGCCATGCAGGGCCGTGTGCCCCGGAGCACCTGAGATGTTTTCGTTGTGGCCAGTTTGGTCACACTGCTGTTGCATGTTCATCATAGGAGTCATTGTGCTACCGATGTAGGAAGCTGGAACATATATCATGAGATTGTCCGAGTCTAGGGATGGGATTCCCGGGGGTGAGTTCGAGTAGGGTCGGGGCGTCAGAGTTGTCGTTAACGCCTCGTGGAGGAGATGGAGTACCTAGGGTCAGAGGTAGAGTTTTTGTTTCAGGCTATAGCTGAAGAGGAGGGGGAGCCACATAATGTTGCATCTAGCACGTTTATTGAGGCTATGTTCCTTCAATTTGGAGATGTCACCGTTGCCACAGTGGGCCATGTGTGTGTGCAGATGTTATTGGTGCGGTCAGTGAGAATATACTGCCGCCATGTGTATTATTCATGAGCTGTTGTGCTATGTTGTGGGAGGCCGGGGAATAGGGTGCGAATTTGTCCAGGGTCGAGATTAGTGATGTAGGGCGAGAATTCTAGTAGAGTCAGAGTGGAGCCATCGTTACCCGATTATTATGATATTAGAGTACGGGGTCAGGTCTTTTAAGTGATTGTAGAGGAAATGCGGGATGTTGTTGATGTGATTTTGGGTGTTCCTTTTGAGCTTGCTTTGAGTATGTGTCAGTTGTGTAGTGAGCTGTTGAGCTATGTCTGTGATAAGTGTATGTGTTCTATGGCGTGTGACTACTTCTTTATGTCTGTGACTATGGGATTTAATGATATGGGGGCAGAGTTGTTATGTATGGGGCTGTGATGTTTTAGTATATGTGTGAAAGTGAAAAATATATATATTGTGGCGAGCTGAGTTATTGGGATTTCAAAGTTGGAATTTGTGTGATGTTAGTGGATCAATCATATTGAGTATGTGAGCTATATAGGTAATCATTGTGAATGTGTTTGTGCTGTGTTAGTGGATTGATCCTTCTGATAGTAGAGTACTTTTCGATTAGAGGTCATGTCGACCTTGATTGATGATCTGCGGTTAGCTCAGGAGGAGGGGCTGAAAGGTGAGAATGTGTAAAGAGAGAGGTTAGTTGGTCAGTCAGAGTTATTGAATAGGGATGATCAAGGATTGATGACCCTTCGTGGTCAAGTATGGGTCCCTCGGGTAGGAAATTGAGATAGCTGATTCTGGATGATTCCCATAAGTCTATATTGTCGATCCATTCGGGTAGCACGAAGATGTACCTAAATCTGCGAGTTCTTCATTGGTGGCCAGGGATGAAGAGGGATGTGGGAAAGTGGATAGAGGCGTGTATAACGTGTTTGAGAGTTAAGAATGAGCAATAGAAGCTACATGGTAGACTTCAGCCATTAGAGATTCCAGAGTGAAAGTGGTATGATATCACCATGGACTTTATAGTGAGACTCCCGTGGATTGTTCCATAGTGTGTGTTTGTCCACATCTGTGATATTGCGTTTAGTAGTTTGATGGAGATGTCTTTATAATGTTATGGGTGGATGGGAATATCTTTTATATTAGTGAATCAGAATATCTGTTGTGTTAATTTGAGAGCTGATTGGCCATAAGTGTTGACGTGCTTCTGTGATTAATAGTTATCTGCTTTGTGATTGTCAAGTAAGTAGATAGTAGAGCTGCCTTAGTGAATAGAGTTTAAAGTAGTAGTATATTAGAGGTTGTTGATGATTGAGTTTCAGTAAATCTGATGCCTATGAGGAGTATAATCAGTGTTTGAGGGAGGTTTTGAGCATCTTTTGATGAGAGAGGTTATATGTGGAGTTCTTGAGGTATGAGTTTTGGCCGCGAAAGGGGCAGTTTTAGAGTGAGCGATGACGAGTAAAGAAGGGATGAGAAGGGGTCCAGTGAGAATTGAGGTTATTGGGAATTGGAGTTGGTTACGTCCGTGTTTGAGTTTAGTGTTTCTTGGGCTTAGTTGAGGAGTTAGAGATGATTCGTAGAGATTTCTCGCTCATTGTGGGATCCGTGGCGATGTTGACGTGTTAGTTTGTGTTGATTGAATGAGTTGAGGAGTAAGGGAGCGCCTCATAGGGTTAAAGGATTAGTTAAATAGAGTTTTGATGTGAACGTTGATAGAAGTTCAGAGGATTTCTTTGTGTTGTAATGTGAGTCTTGTTGTAGGGTTGGAAAGGCGTGCTGATGTAAAGAGGTAAAGTGGTTGCTTGTGTTTGAGGCAGTGTCAGATTGTAGGTTTGGCTTAGAGACAAGTAATGTGTTTTCGGTTATTAGTGTTGAGCTAGATTCTGAGGACAGAATCTTTATAAGGAGGGGAGACTTGTAACATCCCACTTTTGGGACGGGGACGTGGAATTATGTGATTGGGTTGATTATAATATTATGATTGAGTTGGACCAATTATTGAGTTTTACGTGGAAGTGTCACGTGATAAGATTTTGGGTTAACCGGGTGTCGGGATTAAGTTTTAATAAAAAATTATAATTTTGGGAATTATTAGTTAAATTAAGACCCGGTGATATAAAGTTTGTATTTTGTGATAGCGGGTTCGGATATTGGGTGCCGGACCGAGTTTAACCGAAAACGTATATATTTGTGAGCTCCTTGCTTGTGGTTTCACTATTTCATCTTCCAAAATCAGAGTTTAAGAGAGTATATGTGTGTATTAGTGAATTCCAGCTCCTGCAATCAGAGATTGAAGCTCCAATTTGTGATTCAAGCTACCAATTCTTCCTTCATCTTCTTAGTTGCATATTAGAGGTAATTTCGAGTTGAATTCGCGGATTAATTGTTGTGGATTGTGAATAAGTAATTGAATTGAGTTTATATGTTGTCCTGAGTAAATTCGAGTATGTATTCGTGATTAAAATCAAGCTGGAAATCGAGTTGGGGAGAAATCCCCTGGCTGTCCAGAAAACAGAGCATAACTGCTACTGTTCGTCCGTGAGCGCGACCGCGACCCCTTGATCGCGGGCCGCGATGTTCTTGAGATGATCGCAGGCGGTTTGAGCCCGAGCTCGGACCGCGATGTGAGCTCGGCCGAGTTTGAGGTCAGCGCGTCCGCGACCGCGATAGGGTCAGTGCGGCCGCGATTGGTTGAGTTCGGCCGCGATGCGGCTAAGGTTTCGGGTCAGGTTTTCGGGTTCTGTGGATCATATGTTTGGGTCTTTAGGGTCTCGTGAGTTATTGAGAATTGTATATAAAGCTGTTGGGTTGAGATTGTGATATTGAGAATGCGTCTTTTGGGTATCTGGGATTGTGTGAGTTGGTTGGGATCGCGTGTTTGAGTGTTCGAGCTGTGTGAGTTGGTTGGGATCTTGTGTTCGAGTATTCGGGTTGTGTAGTTTGGTAGTTGGGTATCTGGGTTTGAGCGGGTTATCTGAGTATTGTGTTAGAGTTGTTGAGTTATTGAGAAATCGTGTATAGAGCTGTCGGGTTGTGATTGAGTCATTAAGTTGTGATTGTGATATAGAGTCATTGTGTTGTGATTCCAGGGTCTCGAGTTGACAGGGTAGGGAAAGGGCAGGGAACTGAGACCGAGTAGTGAGACTCCAGGGCAGGTGAGTTTGCATGTTTTTATTGAGATAATTGTACGATTATTTTACTAATACCTGCATGATCTTTTACTGAGCCTTTTTATGAGATATACGAGTTTTCTTACGAGCTTTTTATTGAGATATTGTCATGCATGTATTATCGAGTTTTATTGAGAACTGTGTTTTATTATATGAGATTTGAGACACTTGAGCTGTTGAGATATTAAACCGTACGGCTGGGCAGGGGTTGGGTCGCCCCCAATTCCCTTTTGAGTTCCTGACGGCTGCTTTGTGCGGTCTAGGGATTTGGGTACGTGGATTTATCCACACGAGTTGAGTACCTATTGAGCTATCTTGTGGGATCTCATATACTTGTTCAGTAGAGAACGCTGAACGTTTTATTATTGAGCTTACTTTTTATTGAGATTTATAATCGTACACTAACCCTTGCATTCTCACCAGCGTTAGCTGACCCAGTGTGTGTTGTTGTGTGTGTGCGTCTCAGGTGATCAGAGATTTAGTAGGCCTGCTGGACCCAAGTAGGGTTACTGTGACATTTATCGAGGAGCTAGCTGCCTGTGCTAAAGGTAGTCATATTTTGGGAATGTTTATGCGTACTTCGGATAGTGGGTAATATATTCAGGGACTTCCGTGACTTATTTATGTGATTAAAGTTTTAAAACTATCGGGTTTCTCCATGTATGTATTGGGACTAGTATAGGGATTATTATATTATATCGTTGCTGATATGGTATTTATGTGGCATTGTGGATTAGTTTGAGGGTGTTACAATACTGCTCATTCTCTTTAGGTTGCCTTAGAGAAAAGATTTGCTGGCAATGCTAGCACCAAAAGGATCTCTTAAAACAGCAGTATGAAAACTTTTCTGGTGGCAAGAACGAAAACCTTACTCAAATTTTTGATAGGTTTAATAAGCTGATAGGTGAATTGGAGAGTGCTAAAGTCAGCCTTGATCAAGATGAAGTGAACAGAAAATTCCGCAGATCTCTTGGTGAAGAATGGACAGTCTATGCTGCTCAATGGAGAACCAAAGACACTCTAGATGAAATAGAGTTCGATGACCTTTACAACAGCCTGAGAGTGTTTGAATCTGAAATTGAAAATAAAAAAAACCTTTTCTTACAATCACAACACTGCTCTGTTGTCATCAGCATTAACTGATAAATCAAACTGTTGTGATGCTTTTTCAGGTGCTGAGGGTAACTTTTCTAAAGTTCATTATGAAGCATTTGTAGCAAGTGATGGAATTTTTTGTAACATCCGGCACTAAACCAGGTTAGCAACAATGCCCTAATCTGTATTTAATAGTCAATTATAGCCTAATCAGTGGTCATTAGAAATTAATCAAAACAAGGTTTATTAGAAAATTCAACTCAATTAGAATCAAATTCATTGGTGCGATGAATCGGGAAATCAATTAATCCGATCAATTTACGATATGAAGGATTAATTCAACTAAGTACATAACTAAATTATGATTAGTGACACTAATCATACAGTAATACAATTACTTAACATTAATTATGCAAGACTAAAATAAGTCATTAAAACAATGCATCCAAAAGTATTTATAAATTTACAAGAAAAGGGAAATACAAGAATACATTTCTAAATACTTTTATACAAAAAAAAAATAAAAATACACCAAAAATACCCCATATAGGCTGGCCAATGAAGGACCACAAAGGACCTATGAAATGTTTTTTTACTCAACCTTTCTACATCAAATCCTCCTCTTTCCATTCATCCAAGATTGTACACTATTTTCATCATTTCACCACCTTTTTCACCTCTATAAATAAGACCCCAACTTCATCTCATTCTTCACACCTTCACAACACAAAAATCTCTTTCTTTTCTTCCTCTCAAATCCGGCCAAAGGGTGTCCAAGAACACCAAAACTTGCAACTTTGTGTTCTTTTAATATTTCAAGAGTTTTGGTGAAAAGTCTTGCAAGGATTTCAACTTCTACTCATTTTCATTCCTATAATACATCAAAGTAAGTAAATACTAACTTATTTCATCATACATTTATGTTTATATAAGTCTTGCATAATATATATAATCACCAACAACAACAAGTTTCATAAAAACTCAAGTTTATAAGTTTCTAGTTCTTAATTTTAAGTTGTTTCTTTACATGTGTTTATGAATATATGAACACATTATAAACATGTTAATATTATGAAAACATGTGTTATATATGTGTTATATAACTTTTTTAACTTTTATACAAGTAGTCTTTGAATAAACAACAAGAATCATAAGTTTTTTCAAGTTTATAAAACTGCAGATTTTCGGCAGAAAATTTATATCGACTTTGAAAAATCATAACTAATTCATAACTTAACAAAATGAGTTGATTCTTGTCTTTAAAGTTAGATCTATGTCTTAACTATAGATCTGGAATTTTTTATAATTTATTGTGGAGTTTAAGACCTCCAGAAATTATTTGGGAAACCGAAAGTTTGACAGCTCAAAAATGGCCAACATAGGGTTTTTAACGAGCTTTTTAACCAACCTAAACATCTCAAAAAATGGGCGTTCTTGATTCTAAAAATCCTTTGTATATAATAGTTTAATGTCCTAGAAAACCAAAGCCTAAAACATTTTGGAGCTTGGTCAAAAACAACCTCAAAATAGGCCGGAAAACCTCCGAAAAAGCTGGAAAATTTTAAGCGAATATTATTTATAAACTTGTAATGTTGGGTGATTTAAGACATAAAAATCTATAAATATATATATCATCATATATTAGAGATATTAAGTCCTTATTAACATTTAGGAGTCGATTAAACTCACGCGACACATCATCCATCCATTCACGTTAAAAAGCTTTTTACGCTAGATTTTGCCATCGCAATCCCGGTGAGTTCTCATAGCCCCTATTTTCACACTGTTATGTTTTGGGGATGAAATAAATGCTTCGTTTCTATATGGACACGAAAACATCTTCATTTCTATTATGTATTACACATGTGGTTCCATCAGCCCTTATATCATGAACCGTTAATTGCATTTATTTGTAAGCGCGAATATATTGTGGATAGATCTATTGGGAGTCATGTCCCCCACTCGGGTTAGTTCGGGTCGGCTAACAGCGAGTGCATATATATTCAACACACGGTATTACAGTCGGGGATACTGCATAGGGCAAACTCATTTTAATTAAGCTTCGGTTGCATGATGGTTTATATGTAATACATAACATGGAATTTATGATTTTATAAATTCAATCTCTATTATTGTTGCCCATACAAGTCAGATTTACGTGTAAACCTATGAGCTCACCAACAATTTTGTTGACGTATTTTAGCGTGTACTTTCAGGAAATTAAGGCAAGTCCATCACATCGGTAGTATTTTCAAGCTTCCGCATTTAAGGAGTCGCACTCAGTTTCAAACCGACGGAGATTTACTTGCATTATTTTGGACAATTTAATTATGTATTTAAATCTCTGTATCTTGCGAACTACTCTTTATCATTTTCGGGTTATGTAAAACATTTATATCTTTTAAAGTTATACCGATGTATTTTTGAAAACGTCCATATAGTGGTCGTTCATTATGATTATGGTTACGTTTCCGCGACGTCACGCTTCGCTGCCAACCGAGGTAACGGGGTGTGACAGATTGGTATCAGAGCCATAGTTATAGTGAACTAGGTTGCATTAGTACCCTAGACTATAACTGCACTTAAGTTTTACTGGTCTTAAAAATATTTTGTAACTAACTAAAAGACAATGAATGGACCTTGATAGCAGAAAACATGTCCCACCCAGAGACCATCATCTTGTCAGATTCAGAGGATGAGTACACCTCTACGAGCCCCGCAGTCACTGAGGTTTTCACTGAAGGAGAACCATCTGAAGAAGACCCCTCCGAAGAACCAATGGAGGAGTCAGAAGAGGAACCGATGGAAGAAGATGACGACGGAGAGGATCCACCGCCCCCAGCGGTCCCCGCCCGCATTCCATACCACCCGGCAGAGCCATCATTTAAGCCATACCGGCCTTACCCAAACAGCCCTAAAATGTTGTATACACCCCGAAAACGGGTGATCACGCCGAGACAGGAGTCTATTCCCATCTCGACTCCCCAACCCAATCCCCCACCACCACACAGACGTGTAGACGCCCGACGATGGGGCTGGATACCTGAAACCCTCCGTGAATGGAGGCAAGAGGAAGGAATCCCTTCCCACTTTGAGATCGGAGGACCATCCTCCGCACCTATCCCGTCACTCACTCAAGAACCCGCCGAACAGACCATACCACTCTTGGTAGCACGGTCTTCAAGGCATGATCTCCAACTTCGGTTGCTTAACCAAGACATCGGAGAAATGACCGCTCGTTTAGGAGTTACAAAACTCCAACTTATACTGGGCCAACCAGCACGCCTTTTCCATTCAGCAGGACGGACTGAACGAGCTCCGGCAACGATTAGCCGAGAGCAAGGCCCGCAATGAGGAGCTGGCACAGCGCCTCAATGCTTTAGAAAAGGGAGAGACCCCTGATCACTCCCGCACCTAGTACCCCCCCTCCTCTATCTTTTTAATATTAGGAAATTATTATGTAATAGTGTAGTACTAAAATTTTCGGGTAATAACCCGCCCCAATGTAAGAAAATTATGAATGATTAATGAAAATTGCAAGTTATTTATGAAATTGTGTTTGATGATTATAGTGTTGTGCCTTAAGAAAAATTTACATCTTTAAGATTCAACTTCTTACACTATGCTATTTTTCAGATAATGCCGCCAAGACGAGTTATGAACGCCGCAGAAATTGAGGAACTAGTTACACAAAGAGTGGCTGCTGCTATAGCCACTTACGAGACCAATAGAAACAGTTCAGCTAATGGAGATGGTGGTGCTAGCCGCACCACGGGAGGAACTAAAACCCACCCAAAGGGTTGTGAAATTAAGGGGTTTTTGAGCTGCAAGCCACGATACTTCAATGGAACTGAAGGAGCCGTTGGATTAGTACGGTGATTCGAAAAGTTGGAGTCTGTCTTCCGTGTTAGCGGATGCATTGAAGAAGAAAAGGTGAAGTTCGCCACCCACACCCTGCAAGACAGCGCCTTGACATGGTGGAACTCGTATACCCAGTCTGTGGGGATTGATGTAGCTTACCAACTCGCCTGGACCGAGTTGAAGCAGATGATGAACGATGAGTATTGCCCGAGGAATGAGCTACAGAAAATGGAGTCTGAGTTTTGGAATCCGACTATGAAGGGAACGGATCTAGCTGGGTACACCACCCGATTCCACGAACTAAGTATTCTGTGCCCTCAGATGGTGACCCCTGAGTACAAGAAAATCGAGCGTTACATTTGGGGACTCGCTCCTCAGATTAATGGTAATGTCACTGCCTCCAACCCATCCACCATACAGGATGCCATCAGAATGGCGAACAACCTTATGGATCAAGTGTCCCGGAGAAATGAAGCTAAGGCCGGGGAAAACAAGAGAAAGTGGGAGGACAAGTCATGGAGGAATACGGGCTCGCAATCCAAGAAGCCCGAGACCATCAAGGCTTGTGTAGCAGGAACTGAGTCAAGGAAGGGCTACACAGGTACCAAGCCTTTCTGCACCCAATGCACCTTTCATCACAACAAGGGTCCCTGCCCAACCCCTTGTGGAAAATGCAAATGTATTGGCCATGTGGCCAAAGACTGTAAATTTGGAACCCCGGGTGTCAATGGCGGCAATCAGAGAGGCTGCTATGAATGTGGAGCTGCTGGGCACTTCAAGAGTGAGTGTCCGAAGTTGAGAAATGGTGGAGGAGCTCAGGGGAGAGCTTTTGTGTTAGGAGCAGGAGACGCTCGTCAGGATCCCCATGTGGTATCAGATACGTTTCTTTTAAATGACATTTACGCTTACTTACTCTTTGATACTGGGGCTGATAGGAGCTTTATATCTGATAAGTTTAGTAAGCATTTGAATGCCACTCCTTTTTCCCTTAGACAACTCTTATACTATAGAACTAGCTAACGGCAAAATAATAAAGGCAAGTAGTATTATTAAGGAATGCACACTGAAGCTGGCAGATCACCCCTTCAAGATAGACTTGATGCCTATAGAACTCGGAAGTTTTGATGTAGTAATTGGCATGGATTGGTTGTCACACAATCATGCCGAGATTTTGTGCGGTAAGAAAGTGGTACTATACCACTCCACAAGAAGAAGGTCCTAACAGTCCAAGGGGAAAGAAAGAACCGACAGCTGAATGTCATATCCGGCCTAAGAACATTAAAGTGCCTTAGGAAAGGTTGCCATGCAATACTGGTACAAATTGCAGAAAAAGAGTCGGAGGAGAAGCGACTCGAGGATATTCCAGTGGTTTGTGACTATCCGAAGGTCTTCCTGGAAGATTTTCCTGGACTTCCGCCAACTAGGCAAGTAGAGTTTCAAATCGATTTGGTGCCGGGAGCTGCACCGGTCGCAAGAGCCCCATATAGACTCGCTCCTTCCGAAATGAAGAGCTATCCAATCAATTACAAGAGTTGATGGATAAAGGATTCATTCGACCAAGTTCCTCACCTTGGGGAGCTCCGGTCTTGTTCATTTAAAAGAAAGACGGATCCTTCAGAATGTGCATAGACTACCGAGAGCTAAACAAGTTAACAGTAAAGAACCGCTACCCCCTTCCCAGAATTGACGACCTGTTTGACCAACTACAGGGATCTAGCTTCTACTCTAAGATTGATCTGCGATCCGGTTATCATCAAGTAAAAGTTTGAGAAGAAGACATTCCCAAAACAGCATTCAGAACTCGTTATGGACATTACGAATTTCAGGTAATGCCATTCGGTTTGACCAACGCACCAGCCGTATTCATGGACCTCATGAATCGAGTGTGTAAACCGTACCTGGACAAATTTGTAATAGTGTTCATAGACGATATCCTCATCTATTCTAGATATAAGGAGGAGCACGAACAACATCTCAAGCTGATCTTGGAGTTGTTAGAGAAGGAACAGTTATACGCCAAATTTTCAAAATGTGAATTTTGGTTGCGAGAAGTTAAATTCCTTGGACATGTGATCAACAGCCACGGAATTCAAGTTGATCCATCAAAAATCGAGACCATAAAGGACTGGGCGATTCCTAGAACTCCCACAGAAATCCGCCAATTTCTAGGACTTGCCAGTTATTATAGGCGATTTATTGAAAACTTCTCAAAGATAGCAAGTTCCCTAACAGAGTTGACTCGGAAGGATGTAAAATATATCTGGGGTGAAGAGCAAGAAAAGCCATTTCAGCAGTTAAAGCAAAGATTATGTAGTGCACCAATTCTGTCCTTACCTGAAGGGACTGATAATTTTATGGTCTACTGTGATGCCTCACACAATCGATTAGGTTGTGTGCTCATGCAAAGGGATAAAGTCATTGCTTACGCATCACGGCAGCTAAAAATTCACGAGGTGAACTATACGACTCATGACTTGGAGCTTGGAGCAGTGGTGTTTGCTCTCAAAATATGGAGGCACTACCTGTACGGAACTAAGTGCATGGTGTTCACAGACCATAAAAGCCTTCAGCATATCCTGAATCAGAAAGAGTTAAATATGAGGCAACGTCGTTGGGTTGAACTGCTTAGCGATTATGACGGGGAAATTTGTTATCATCCGGGGAAGGCGAATGTCGTAGCTGATGCCCTGAGCCGAAAGGAACGGGTTAAACCATTGAGACTCCGAGCTTTGGTCATGACTATACAATCAAACCTAAACTCTCAAGTCCGCGAGGCACAAGAAGAAGCAATCAAGGAGGGTAATCTACTGGATGAAGCCTTGAGAGGTATGGATAAGCGGTTTGAAATCAAGCCAGATTGATGTCGGTACTTCATGGGCAGAATTTGGTTACCAAAATTCAGAGGAGTAAGGAAGTTGGTCATGGATGAAGGGCATAAAACAAGATATGCTATTCATCCAGGGTCAGATAAGATGTACCACGACTTGAAAGGAATGTACTGGTGGCCAAACATGAAGGCTGACATTGCTACCTATGTCAGCAAGTGCTTAACATGTTTGAAGGTTAAGGTTGAGCACCAGAAACCATTAGGATTGCTAGTTCAACCAAAAATACCCCAGTGGAAGTGGGAAAACATCACCATGGATTTCATCACCAAGTTGCCGAAGACTTCTGGAGGTTATGACACCATTTGGGGGATTGTGGATCGACTTACCAAGACCGCACACTTCCTGCCAATCAAGGAGACTGATAAGATGAATAAGTTAACACGAACCTATCTTAAAGAAGTTGTCTTAAGGCATGGAGTGCCAGTATCAATTATATCAGATAGGGACAGCCGGTTCACATCAAGATTTTGGCAGTCATTACAAGAAGCACTGGGTACACGTCTAGATATGAGATCAGCCTATCACCCGCAAACAGATGGTCAGAGTGAAAGGACGATTCAGACTTTGAAAGACATGCTAAGGGCATGTGTTATCGACTTTGGCAAAGGTTGGGACAGACACCTGCCATTAGTTGAGTTTTCCTATAACAACAGCTATCACTCAAGTATTAAGACCCGCCCCATTCGAGGCACTCTACGGGCAAAAGTGTCGATCGCCACTTTGTTGGGCTGAAGTAGGAGATAGTCAGATTACTGGACCTGAGATCATCCAGGAGACTACAGAAAAGATAGCCAAGATTCGTAACCGGTTAAAGATCGCGCGAGATCGACAGAAAAGTTATGCAGACGTTCGACGGAAAGATTTGGAATTCCAAGAGGGAGATCAAGTAATGTTGAAAAGTCTCGCCTTGGAAGGGCGTAATCCGTTTTGGGAAACGAGGAAAACTCAATCCTCGTCATATCGGACCATTCAAGATCACCAAAAGAATTGGCCCGGTAGCTTACCGACTCGATCTGCCCCCAGAGCTTAGTAACGTCCATAGTACCTTCCACGTGTCAAATCTTAAGGAGTGTCTAGCTGATGAATCACTCGTTATACCCATGGACGAGCTAGAGTTAGACGATAAGTTGAACTTCATTGAGCAACCTCTAGAAATAATGGACCGAGAAGTCAAGAAACTAAAGCACAGTCGGATCCCGATAGTAAAAGTCAGATGGAACTCTAAGCGAGGTCCTGAGTTTACATGGGAACGCGAAGAGCAGTTCCGAGAAAAATACCCTAATCTGTTTTCAAATACTCAAGAAGTGGAGAACACGAGCTAATTTCGGGATGAAATTCCCTTAACAGGGGGAGACTGTAACATCCGGCACTAAACCAGGTTAGCAACAATGCCCTAATCTGTACTTAATAGTCAATTATAGCCTAATCAGTGGTCATTAGAAATTAATCAAGTGATTAACAAGGTTTACTAGAAAATTCAACTCAATTAGAATCAAATTCATCGGTGCGATGAATCAAGAAATCAATTAATCCGATCAATTTACGATATGAAGGATTAATTCAACTAAGTACATAAATAAATTATGATTAGTGACACTAATCATACACTAATACAATTACTTAACATTAATTATGCAAGACTAAAGCAAGTCATTAAAACAATGCATCCAAAAGTATTTATAAATTTACAAGAAAAGGGAAATACAAGAATACATTTCTAAATGCTTTTATACAAAAAAAAATACACCAAAAATACCCCATATAGGCTGGCCAATGAAGGACCACAAAGGACCTATGAAATCTTTTTTTACTCAACCTTTCTACATCAAATCCTCATCTTTCCTTTCATCCAAGATTGTACACTATTTTCATCATTTCACCACCTTTTTCACCTCTATAAATAAGACCCCAACTTCATCTCATTCTTCACACCTTCACAACACAAAAATCCCTTTCTTTTCTTCCTCTCAAATCCGGCCAAAGGGTGTCCAAGAACACCAAAACTTGCAACTTTGTGTTCTTTTAATATTTCAAGAGTTTTGGTGAAAAGTCTTGCAAGGATTTCAACTTCTACTCATTTTCATTCCTATAATACATCAAAGTAAGTAAATACTAACTTATTTCATCATACATTTATGTTTATATAAGTCTTGCATAATATATATAATCACCAACAACAACAAGTTTCATAAAAACTCAAGTTTATAAGTTTCTAGTTCTTATTTTTAAGTAGTTTCTTTAAATGTGTTTATGAATATATGAACACATTATAAACATGTTAATATTATGAAAACATGTGTTATATATGTGTTATATAACTTTTTTAACTTTTATATAAACCATCTGTTACAAAACAGCCTGTGGTTCCAAAACATGCCATTGTTGAAAATTCAAAAGTTTCAAAGGCCCAAACACCTGTCACACCAGTTCCAAAGAAGACAGTTGATCACAGGTACTTAAAAGTCAACAAAAAACAGCCTATACACCAAAAACAAGTTTCAGTAAAATCTAAATCAAACATGAAAAAGGTATGGTGTATTAAAGGCAAAAACACAGATCAAACTGTTAAGCCAAAAGTTGGAACTAGTAGTACAAATTCTGAAGCTGTTAGCACTCAGAACTCAGTTCCAACTGCTCAGTCTAAAACTAGAACTGGTAGTGAATTTTCTGAGACTGTTAAAGAAAAAGTTGGAAAGAACACCTGGATACCTCATGTCATAACTAAATACTCTTCACAAAATCCACCAGTGGATCTCACTAAGTTTAAAAAGACACAAACGGTATTTAGTTATGTCAATGCGCAAGGACAATCCAAAACCAATTTGGTTTGGGTTTACTCCACTACTAACTAAGCTTTTTCTGTGCAGGGCAACCACAAGACCCAACATAAGACAAGATGGCATATGGACAGTGGATGCTCTAGGCACATGACAGGCAACTCTGAATGCTTGTCAAATTTCAAAAGCTTTGAAGGAGGGTTTGTTGCATTTGGAGGAAATTCCAAGGGAGGTAAGGTAACAAGTAAGGGTACCGTCAAAGCAGGAAACATGTTATTCAATGATGTTTTGTATGTTGAATAGCTGAAGAACAATTTACTAAGTGTGTCTCAAATCTGTGACAAACAAAACATTGTTTTGTTCACAGACTCTGAGTGCATTGTCCTTTCAAAAGATTTTAAAATACCTGAAAATCTTGTTTTACTTAGGAACAACCAGAAAGGACAATGTCTACTGTTTGGACAAAGATCTTTTATCCAAATCAAATACCTTAAGCTGTTTGATATCCAAAGCATCATCAAATGAGTCTGCTCTATGACACAGATTGATGTGTCACATGAACTTCAAATCCATGAATGTTTTAGTCAAAAAGTACTTGGTATGAGGTTTACCACAAAAGGAGTTCATATGTGATGATCATTTTGTAGCATGTCTCAAAGGCAAGCAACACAAAACTTCTCATAAGGCCAAAGAAGTAAATTCAATCTCATTTGCTCTTCATCTTCTTCATATGGATCTTTTTGGTCCAACATCAGTTTTGAGTTTGAATAAAAGAGCTTATTGTTTAGTCATTGTTGATGATTTCAACAGGTTTACATGGGTTTACTTTCTTAGGACTAAGGATGAAACTGCTGAGCTAGTCAAATCCTTTATTGTTAAGATTGAAAACCAATCAAATTTAAAAGTTAAGGCGATCAGGTCAGACAATGGAACTGAGTTTAAAAATCATATCCTAAATAGTTTTCGTGAGTCTAAAGGCATTACAAGACAATATAGTGCACCTAGAACACCACAACAAAATGGTGTAGCTGAAAGGAAGAATAGAACTCTAATAGAGGCTGCTAGAACCATGCTAGCTGATTCTAAACTTCCAATGACCTTCTGGGCAGAGGCAGTAAATACAGCCTGCTATCTTCTAAATAGGGTTCAAGTTGTTCAGTCACAAGGGAAAACTCCCTATGAGTTATTCCATCATAGGATTCCCTTAGTAGCCTTCCTAAAACCTTTTGGTTGTTCATGCACTATCTTACATACTAAAACTCACTTAGGAAAGTTTGAAAGTAAGGCTGAAGAAGGATTCTTTGTAGGTTACTCTATTCAAAGCAAAGCCTATAGGGTATATAACAGTGTATCTAAAACCATTGAAGAAAGTGTTAATGTTGAGTTTAATGAAAACACTGCAAATGTCAAAGGCATTGGTCCTGATTGGTTATTTGATTTAGATTCACTAACAAATTCTCTGAGCTTTGTTGAGTATTCTGCAGGAACTGTTGGAAACAGTGTTGAAACTGTTCAAGCTGTTAGCACAAAGTTTCCAACAATTGCAGATTCTGCTACATGGGTTGAGTACATTGTACTGCCACTTCTCTCTTGTGACCCACATGGGGTCCTGATTGACCAACAAGACATAAATACAGAGCTTGAAGTGCCAATCCCAAGCCTTGAAGTAACAGCTCCATCCAATAGGGAAACAGTCCCATCTTCTGATCAGACTGTTACTGAAGCAGAATCCTCAAGTGGTGCTGACGGTGATGATTCAAATTTGGGTAGCTCATTTCAGACAGAAAGGGAACCTTCACTCAGGGTTCACAAGTATCATCCTTTTAACCACATAATGGGAGATCCACGCACTCCTGTGCAAACAAGGACAATGATTCACAAGGAATCCACTGATGCTGAATCAGCAGTCCATGAATTCAGTCTAGCTGCCTTTGAACATGCATGCTTTATGTCACAATTAGAACCAAAGAAGGCATCTGAGGCACTGAAAGATCCATCTTGGATTGAGGCAATGCAAGAAGAACTTTTGCAATTCAAGATTTAGAATGTATGGACTCTAGTTGACTTGCCTAAAGGTAAGAGGGCAATTGGTACAAGATGGGTGTTCAGAAACAAAAAGGATGAGAGAGGTGTAGTGATCAAGAACAAAGCAAGGTTGGTAGCTCAAGGATACACTCAAGAAGAAGGAATAGATTATGATGATGTCTTTGCCCCAGTAGCAAGGATAGAAGCCATCAAACTGTTCCTAGCTTATGTCGGCTTCAAAGGGTTCAAAGTGTACCAAATGGATGTAAAATATGCATTCTTATATGGTAAAATTGAAGAAGAGGTTTATGTGTGTCAACCCCCTGGATTTGAGGACTATAAGTATCCAGACAGAGTCTACAAGTTAGACAAAGCCCTCTATGGACTCCACCAGGCCCCAAGAGCATGGTATGACACTTTGTCTTCATATCTTCTACAGAATGGATTCAAGAGAGGTACTCTGGACAAGACATTATTCACTAAATCCATCAAATCAGATATTCTTCTTGTTCAGATCTATGTTGATGATATCGTCTTTGGATCAACAAATGACATTCTGTGCAAGGAGTTTGAAACTTTGATGCACAAGAAGTTTCAAATGAGTTCAATGGGGGAACTAACTTTCTTTCTAGGATTGCAGGTCAAGCAGAAACCCACTAGACTTTTTATAAGTCAATCAAAGTATGTGAATGACATCCTGGAAAAGTTTGGATACATGGATACAAAAGTTGCCAGCACACCAATGGACACTCATAAACAGCTTGATGCAGATAAAGAAGGAGTGGATGTGGATATTCATTTATACAGATCCTTGATAGGTTCACTAATGTATCTCACATCTTCTAGACCTGATAGAATGTTTGCTGTTTGTGTTTGTGCCAGGATTCAATGTGCTCCAAAGGACTCACATCTGTTTGCTGTTAAGAGAATCTTTAGATACCTTAAGGGTCAACCAAAATTGGGTCTATGGTATCCCAAGGACTCTCCTCTTGAACTCACAGCTTATTCTGATAGTGACTATGGAGGTTGCAACATAGACAAAAAATCCACAACTGGTGGATGCCAATATCTAGGAGCAAGACTAGTCTCTTGGCAGTGCAAAAAGCAGACCACAGTCTCCACTTCATCCACTGAGGCAGAATACGTTGCAGCTGCCAGCTGCTGTTCCCAAATGATGTGGATTCAGAACCAACTGAGAGACTATGGTATGAACTTTCTATCTACTCCTATTTATATTTACAATTCAAGTGCAATAAGCATTGTACCAAATCAAGTGAAATTTCCCAAAACCAAGCACATAGACATTAGATCCCATTTTATAATGGACTGCAATGAGAAGAAATTAATTTAAGTTATCAAAATTCATACAAATGTTCAGTTAGCGGATCTATTTACAAAACCATTCGATGTAGGAAGATTCACCTTTCTAGTATCAAATATTGGTATGGTAAATATGGATTAATTTGTTTTTCATTATTCTCTCTTATTTCATGAGGAAAATAGTTACTAAATGTGTTTAGTTAAGGGGAGAGACTGTTTCATTAGATGATGATTAATTTTCAACTAACAGCTTGAGACTATTCTCAAGCTGCTAGTTCATTTTCTCGAACTGTTAGTTCTTTCACTTGGTCTGTCAAGTGTGCATGGTATTTCAGTCATTCTTCATAAGATTTTGTGCGGGACTAGATATTTTTGAAAACATAAAACCTTTAAAGTCCCAATTTCGTTCGATTGCAACTACCAGTTGCAAAAATATCTTCCACAATATTTTCATCTTCTCTCTCGGTGCGATTCTCACGCAGTCGTTCAAAACCCTAAATCTCTGTCGTGATCTCTAATGGAGTTTGTCAAAGAACATAACTGCCTTCCCTACTCTCTCAAACACGCTGAATTCCAACCATTCCATGACATGATGGATTTTTTACGTGATTCCCATATCCATTATGCTCTAACTGTCAATCCCACTATATACATCTCACATATAGAGCAGTTTTGGAAATCAGCCACTGTCAATACCATTGATGGACTCACTTGTTTTGCATCAATCATTGATGGTAATCCCATTACCATCACTGAGGAGACTATACGCCAAGATCTGCATCTTGGAGATACCACAGGTATATCTGATCTCTCCGTTACTGTTTTACACGAAGGTCTTTTTGAAATTGGGTATAGGGGCCCTACTGAATCTTTTACCTTCTATAAAGCACATTTTGGTCCTAAATGGAAATATCTTGTACATATTATTCAACAATGTATAAGCACTAAAAGGACTGGTTGGTCTGAATTTTCTTCAAATATTGCCACTGCCTTAGTGTGCTTATCAACAGGCCAACAGTTCAATTTTTCAAATATGATTTTTCAAGGAATGTTAAGGCATCATGCCTTAAAGAATGGGAAATTGTTGATGTATCCACAGTTTTTGGCAGAAATAATTGCAAAGTCTTGCACTAATTTTAAAGTACATAAAAGGATACATGTTTCTCATAGGCACTCTTCACCTACTATTAAAAGGCTTTTGAAACCAAGTGCAAATTTTCACAGTGTGGATGTCCCATTGCCTTCTGCAATGCAGGATGTCCATCCAAGAAACGGAGGAGAGGGTCCTGAGCAGGCTCAGCCATCCAATACTGCTTCACTCCCAGGACCCCAACCCACTCCTCATGATACAAATACCTCCTCTGCACCTTCTACTATACCTATCTCCCCAGCCCCATCACTAAAATATATAAATGAAAAAGGGTTGTAGGAGCTCCTTCCTCCTCAGTCCAATCCCAAAAGCCAAATAGCCCTATGCAGGGGGACACTCCTGCACAAAATATCAATAGGGAACCCATTGAGGACACTCCCACCCTCAATTTGGAGGTGAACATTCCATTAGAGGATGTTCATACGGGATTTGTGGCTGGTACTACTGATGTCTCTACACAAGGGGCACAAGACAGTATCAACATCTCTAAGACAACTCCCATGGCAACAGAGGGTGTGCAAGCACCTTCTGGAAGTCCCCAGTACCAAGAACAAAGGGGCCCAGATGTTTCTACTTCTGGAATTCATGCCAGTGATAGATCTCAAATCCCACTATCATTTGAAGATCTTGAGGCTAGTGTGCAACTAATGGCATTGACGGATCCACAGCTGAAACCTGTTGTAGCCATTTTGGAACATTACAAATCCATTATTGCTGCACATGGATCACAAATCACAGCTCTGCAACAACTCACAGCAGCCCAACAACAGCGACTTGATCAGTTCCACCTTGGTTTCACTTTATGTGGTAAAAAGATCATCCAGCTCGAGAAGATTGTTCGATCCCTGCTTGCAAAGGTTTTTGGTCCCCCTGGACAAACCAATGCATCCAAAAAGGGGGAGAATCAAGAGATCCCTATTCCAGTCAAAACAGCTTCAACTTCTCCAACAACAGCTTCAGTTTCTAGGCTAACAGTCCCAACAGTTTCTCAAGCTGTTAGTCTAGAAGCTCAAGCTGTTCTCATCCGGACAAGTGGAGTGTGCATCAGAGAAGGTTCTCAAGCTCCTACCTCAGCAGTCCAAGCCACAGTATCATCCTCCACAGACAAGGGAAAGGGCATGTTGATAGAGCCTCCAATGATTAAATTTGTTTCAAAAGAAGCCCAAGTTGCCCATGATGCTGAACTGGCTAGAAAATTGGCAGAAGAACAAGAACAGATCCTAGACCAGCAAACCCATGAACCAATGGGAGATGATGAAACCTTAGGAGATTACCTAAGAGGGTTTGTGGTCAAAGATAATCAAAAGAAGAGGAAAAGGCCAATAGGGCCTTCAAAGGCAGAACACAGAAGATTCTTGATCAATTACTCTGCAACAGCTGGGATATCGAAGGTAATTGCTCAATCATGGTCAACTAAAAAGCTTCAGGCTCTATATGACAAAGAAAAGGAAAAGGAAAAGACCTCCACAGCCTCTTAACAAGTCCAAGTTCCACCAGAACCAGTTCTAACAATTGCTGATGCTCCTCAATCTGAACCCATCCAACATGCAAAGTTTGATCAGGTAAAGAGAGTGTTGTTTGACCAACAACTGCAAAAGGCTATGGAAATTGAAAAGGTCCTGGATTAGCATGACTTCTCCAAACCTCCAATTACTTACTGGGTATGCTAAGTCAATGGATGACATTGATTTAGTATATCATTTTGTAGTCAAAAGGGAAGCTGGTCCAGAGGAAGAATACAAGAGCCTAATCCAACTGGTTCAAAGATTGACTAGAGATGAGCTGACAAATGCATAATATTGGAACTGCCAGTCACTCTAGGTCACCAATTGTGTGGGTACAAACAAATTTGAAAGATATCAGAAGCATTTTTGACCCAGAATCCACTAGAATGGATATAGAAGCTGCCAAGGAAATGTAGATTGTACAGATTGATTTATATGCCAAATCCATGACATATAGACTCAAGCTTGCAGACAGATCCAGCAGATGCTACAATTTTGAATTTCTCAATTTTCCAGTGGCATGCCTACTCCAAATGAGCTCTATGAAGATTGAATGTGATAAAGTGGAGTTAAAGAGAGATTTCATAAAGGCTATAAGGCAGAAACTTTCACAGTTGTAAGTTTTTGGATGCCTTAGTTTTTATATAACAATTTTACTTTGTTTTATTTCCTTATTTGTATAGAAACTTAAAGTCTTGTGTAAAGAATTTAAGTTAGGGGGAGATTGTTGGGAAATAATCTAAGTATGACAAGCTGTTAGTTAGATTTCTCAAGCTGCTAGTAGTATTTTGTGTAATTACAAAGTTCAAGCTGTTAGTTCAACAAGTTCAAGCTGCTAGTTCAATTGTTCAAGCTGCCAGAGTTAAAAGTTCAAGCTGCTCAACAGATTAATAACAGAAAGTGCTGATATACAAGAAGTGATATATATTTCAATATTTAAAGATCTTCCAAGCAAATCTACTACCAGAGAAATCATAGTTCATCAAGGAAACAAATAAGAAGGCTATATATATAGATAGACTAGGTCTTTCTATTGTAAGTGTGTGCGTGCAAATTCTGTAATCAATAGTGCTTTATTGTAATTGTTTTCTAATAAATTTTTCAAGCCTCTAAGGTTGTAAAACCCTAAGAACAATCTGTGTTCTTCGTCTAATCAAACAGATTAGAGGTGATTGTAATCAGTGATTTTGGCAATATAAAGGATTTGATATTGGTTATATTTATATGTTATTTATTCTGAAACTCTTCTTAAAACAATTAAGTGTTATTCCGCAAACTTCTTAATTGGACTTTGATTCAAAACAAGGTTATTGGTTTACACTCTGATTTATTAAAACCAGTTAATTCTTAGGTGATTTTGATCTTAACACTTATTTTCATAATTTTAATTTTCTTTATTACCATAGACAAGGATCATAAAAGAATTTACTTAAAATTCGACCCATTATTTTATTAAGGATAATTTTAAATTCGATCTCTACTAATACAGTTACTGTTGGTACACCCTGTGTGACGATAGCAGTCTAAGTGATCCAACATTGTGGTTTTAGCAAGTGTTTGTTATATATGTTTATATATGGTTGATATTTATTATCGTTTGTGTGTGTGAACTTTAGGTAACGTATTACAAGAAGTTCAAACATAAAGGTCAAAGATAAATTCAATCATAAGGTAAAAACATAAGTTTCAATACTAAGTTGAGTATGTGAAATAGTTAGATTCGAATTCCATAAGGTTGTACATTCGAATCTGAGATAGATTCGAATGTAGATCTAGATTCGAAGCTAGGCAGATTCGAGAGTGTCTATGAGGGCAAACTCGAATGGCCCTTGGGCCAGATTCGAGTTTAGCCCATAACAGACTCGAATTAGCCTCTATAATTAGGGATAGACTCGAAATATTATCAGACTTTTTGCAGAATTCGTCAGGGATTAAGCATTAAGCGAACTCGAGTTTATCATCAGTGTTAGTGCCGTTTAGGAGAGAATCAGTTCGTAGGATCGTTCGTGTGTCGTTCGTTCAGCCTCTGATAGTCTCCGTGTTTCTGTTTGAGAGTTGTTTCCGTCTACCCGTTAACGAGGATTCCGCACTCGTTGACGGTTCCGCATCTAAATAGATCTCATAGTGGTAAACCTTACAAGTGGTATCAGAGCCTACGGAGTGTTCTTGGTGTTCTTCGTGTTCATCTAGATACATTCTAGGTTTCTTGACGCTTTTGGACGGTTTTACTCTCAAAATCGTGTTTTTTTCGTATTCGTCGAGCTTAGCATATAGTTAACTGGGAAATACTTTGTAGTTTTTCACGTTTTTGATCGAAATCAATATTTTTCATTGCAAAAATATTGATTTAATCTGCAAAACGTCAAAAAATCAAAGTGTTAGCCGTTTTTCGAGTTTGCGGCGCTCGAGTCTATTAGGGGTAATTAGGGTTACACTTAGTTTCGATTCTAACCAAATACGCTCCTTTCGAGTCTGATACAGAGGGTTTCGAATCTCTTCGAGTATGTGCTACATTCGAATAGGGTCTCGAGTCTACTTACTTTCGACTTTAATTCGAGTTTGGTCTAGTACCGAATAGGATTCGAATCTGCTGTGACTTCGAGTTTGTCTGACCTTCGAATCTAAGGACTTTTCGAATATGACATAATTTCGAGTTTAATTGAATTATAATACTTAATCGAATTTAATCCCAAATCAATTGGAATCTAATTATATTCGAATCTATCTAGATTCGAAGGAGTTAATTCAAATTAGTTTCGAATTAAATTAATTAAGTTCAAATTAGTTACTTTTGAAAAGATGTCAAATCTCCAAAAATTCCTGGAAATGGACCACGAGGTCGGGAAGGCAAACGCTCCGCCTAAGCTGATGAAAATCGAGGATTATTACTGGTGGAAAGATCGGTTTACCGATTTCGTGCGTTTTAATGACATGCGCATGTGGGTGTGTATCGACGAAGGATATATTCCACCAGTTTCTGAAGTTGAAGGCCGTCAGAAAGTCTTATCTTACCAAATGATGAAGGAGGATGATAAGAAATTGTTTGAAGACGAGAACAAAGCTTTCTCGATAATCCGAATGGCTTTGCCTCAGGATATACTGCACACATTTAGGACTCAAAGGACATCGAAGGAACTTTGGGAGTCTCTAGAGAAAAGGTGTGAGGGTAATCCTAGGGTTCGTAGAAAGCGTACAGAGCTGTTGAAACAACAGTTTGCGATCTTCAAGGCCTTAAAGGATGAACAGCTAGATGATATAATCACCTGGTTCTATCATCTGTTGACGGAACTTGAAAGTCACGGGATTGAGTATACTGACACTGACAAGAACAACAAGCTTCTTGATGCCTTACCAGCCAAATGGGCTATGTATGTGGCAATGATCAAGCTGAATGAAGACAAGTATTATACTCAATCTCTGGATGATATTGTGGGAACGTTGCGGGCATATCACTTCGAGCTACTGAAGGCCGAACTGATTACGAACAAGTCCAAAATCCAGCAATGTGTTTTGGAAAGTCAACTAAACCTTCAGCGACCGCCGATCTGAAGACTGCTACAGCGTTTTTCACCGGAGAAACGTCGTCACCAGCAGAGTCTGATGACACATTGAATCACGCGTTCTTAGGATTAGGAAGATCGGAAGAACCGCAGCCTCAAGTACAACAGGCATCGACATCTCAGAGCTTTTCGAAGATGCCCATGAGCGCAAAATCAGCGGAAGAACATTTGAATCTACTTGCTTCTTTTGTGGCCGCGTACGGGAATTGTGTTCAGGGGAAGATTAACGATCCTGCTCTCTGGGATGAGGACTATGATCAGGTCGACCTTGATGATCTTGAGTAGATGGACCTCAAATGGCAACTGGCCATGGTAACCCAACGGGTTAAGAGATTCATCAAGAGAACTGGAATGAATTTGACGATGAACAACAAGGGGATTGGATTTGATAAGTCCAAAGTAAAGTGCTACAACTGTCAAGGTCTGGGACACTTCGCCAGAGAATGTCAGAGGCCGAAGGTAGAAACGTATCAAGGGCAGAATCAGCATCCGGGACAGTATCCGAATCAGTCTCAACAACGATATCTTCCGAGTTCATCTGTCGGTCAAGCCAACCTAGCAGGTCTACTATCCAATGTCACTTCAGACAGACCGCTAGATGGTACGTATGACTGGAGCTCACATCCAGAATCTAATGCACGGGCTTTTATGGCCGAAGTCACGGAGACGGGGTGTGAAGGAGAAGAGCAGACCACAAGGGAAAACAGTCCGATGTGGGTGGAAAAGACGAATGATCAGACAATTCTGGAGTTTGCTGCTCAGATGGCCAACGTGGAATCTGATAACTCAAAGGTTAGTCTGACTTACTCTCTTTTTCATGAATTATGTGTGTTGTGTGTTACTTCTAATGATAGGTTAAATCTAGTCTTAGAATCGCATAAAACCAAAACTGCTCAAAAAGAGAATTTAAAGATTGAAAATAATAGCCTAAATGATATTAAGCAAGATCTTAAAGAAAAGCTTAAGGCTGATGCTCAAGACGTAATAGTTCTAAAAGACAAACTGAGTGAGCAGTGTGTTAGGATAGAGCTTATGTATGAGCATGTAGAAGCCTTGACCAAAAACCTTAAAGACAAAGACATAGAGCTAGCTGAAACAAAGGTTAAGGTAGCAGAGGCAAACAGTAAGCTAGAGAAGTTTAGGAATTCAAGCCTAAACCTAGGGAAAGTTTTAGATGCCCAAAGACAATCTAAAAAGCCCGTAGGTCTAGGATTTCATGAAATTCCTCCACCTTTCAATGCAAACTATGTGCCTCAGCCTCAGGAGACAACTGACAAATCTGTAGACTTAGAGGACACACCTGAACCTAAATCTGAGCCTATAGTAGAAAATACACCTAAGGTGGCAGACACAACCGTCAAGATTAAGAAAGTCAAATTTGTGACTTCCTCCAGTGAAACACCTGCAGGAAAACATAAAATTGATTGGGCTGATCAGGACGATGAGCCAGTCGCCATAGATGTACATAAGGACCAAGACACTAGTGAGACACCTAAGTCTAAGGGCTCACAAAAGAAGCCAATAGACAAAATGTCATGCTTTAGATGTCACGAGAGGGGGCATGTGGCTTCTACTTGTCCACATAGGAAAGTTGATACGACACCTAAGATAGTGAAGCCAGAACAGCCTAAACCCTCAACAAGTGTGGCGAGCACTAGTAGTTCTCAGAGTACCGAGAAAACTGTGCAGGCTGCACCAAAACAAGTTGTGAAACAAACACCGGTTAAGGTTGGACCAAAAGAAGTGGTTAGGACAAATACACCGAATCGTGTCGTTAATCAATCTAGGTCAGTACCTCAACAAGTCTATAGGAGCACAACACCTAGCAGGTCACACACTCCAGTTAGGTCTGATACTCCCGTTAGACATTATGCACCGGTAAGAGCTCAGGGATCACAATCTGAAATGCAATATAATAGGAATTATTCTAGAGCTCCACAACAAATGCCTACTCAAAGGCAAAGAGTGAATTTAAATCACTCGGCACCACAACAAACTCCTGTTCAACGACCCAAGTCACCTGAAAGGCGAGATGGATATTTGAAAGAGTTTCAGTATGTGGACGAGAATGGTATAACCAAGTCAGTTATGGCTTGGGTTCCCCGTGATAACTAACCTATTTTCTTTCATGTGCAGGAGATTACCACAGGTCCAAACAACAAATGGTTCGTCGACAGTGGATGCTCCAGGCACATGACGGGGGAAAGAGGTCTGCTTACAGACTTCAAGGGTGGGAATCGGGGGTTTGTATCATTCGCCGGTAACAAAGGAGGAACTATCACTGGAACTGGAGAAGTCACTAATGGGACGATTACATTGGATCAAGTTTATCACGTTGATAAACTGGTTCATAATCTCATTAGTGTATCTTAAATTTGTGATAAGAAGAATTCAGTGCTTTTCACTGACACTGAAGCGTTAGTGCTAACACCGGGATTCAAGATACCTGAAGATTGGATATTGATGCGGGCTCCAAGGAAGAACGACTTGTACGTACTTGATATGAACAAGCCGGATACTTCGATGGGTCCGATCTGCTTACTATCAAAATCTTCGGAGACGGAATCGGTTTTGTGGCACAGACACATGGCTCACTTGCACCTAAGGAAGATGAATTACATAACGAAGAATGGACTGGTGCAAGGTGTGCCTATGAAGAGCTTTCAGTTCGAGGACAAGTGTCTACCGTGCAAGAAGGGCAATCAACATAAGAAGACACATAAGTCCAAGACGCAGAACTCCATAACCTCAACCTTCGATTTGTTGCACATGGATCTTTTCGGTCCAATCAACAAAAGGAGTATAGGAGGTAGTTGGTTTTGTTTGGTTATCACTGACGATTACTCACGATTTTCTTGGGTTTTCTTTTTAGGTACAAAGGACGAGACGGCTTCCAAGCTCATCGGGTTCTTAGACCAAGTGGAGAATTCCTACGGAACAAGGGTTAAACGGCTACGTAGTGATAATGGAACAGAGTTCAAAAACACTGTAATTGGTGTATATTGCCTATCAAAGGGCATCGTGCATCAATTCAGTGCACCGTATGAGCCTCAACAAAATGGGGTGGCCGAACGTAAAAATAGGACATTGATTGAAGCTGCAAGGACTATGCTTTCGGATTCAAAGCTTCCTACCATGTTTTGGGGGGAGGCAGTGAATACCGCGTGCCATATTTTAAACCGAGTCCTTACAGTCAAATCTTTGAACAAAACATGTTATGAAATTTTGAATAAACGGCCACCTAATTTAACTGGATTCGAACCAATTGGGGTACCATGCAGTCTTTTGCGAACTAAACATCAACCGAAGTTTGGTGAAAAGGCTGACGAAGGATACTTCCTAGGTTATGTGCCGAACTCACCAAACAAACGGGTGTTTAACAAAACAAATGGTACAGTGGAGATTGTGTATAACATTGAAGTTACCAGTTATACACATGAACCCCAAACTGGTCCGGAATGGATATTTGACTATGATAAATTATTTGAGTCATTTAACATTCCTTTGGATGTTAATGCAGGTACAATCGAAAAGGATATGGCGACGTTGCATCTGAATGACGATGGCCATACTTTTCCGAGGCCTACATTTGAATCCACATCCGAGCCTACTGCGATAGTAGATGGATCTCCAGAAGTTGTTGATCAAGAAGCACCTACCACTGAGAATCAGACTCAAGCATCAAGTTCCAACTCTAAGGAAAACGTCCACGTGGAGGAAAGTGTAGAAGCTGAGCCTGTTCCCCCTTTAGGTGAAATAGGATCCAACTTAGGAGATAATCTAAGAGTTGATGAGATAGAGACCTCTAGGATTAACAAGAACCATCCTATAGAAAGCATCATAGGAAATCCTAACTTGGGTGTGAGGACTAGGAGTAGTTTAAATAACAACACTGTGTTGTTGTCGATGATAAATGACTCCGAGGCATCTCACACTTGTCTCTATTCATGTTTCATATCGCATGTAGAGCCTAAAAATGTGCAAATGGCACTTAAGGATAACTCCTGGGTTGAAGCGATGCAGGAAAAACTTCCGTAATTTAGGAAACTAGAAGTGTGGGAGTTAGTTCCATTACCTCGAGGGGAAGTTGCCATAGGAACCGAATGGGTTTTTAAGTGCAAAAGAGACGATCGGGGTATAGTCACGCGCAACAAGGCTAGGCTAGTTGTAAAGGGTTTCAACCAAGAGGAGGGAATCGATTACAACGAGGTATTTGCACCAGTAGCAAGGCTGGAATCCATTAGGTTGTTTCTAGCGTTTGCCTCCTTCAAGGGCTTTAAGGTATATCAGTTAGATGTTAAGAGTGCTTTCCTGTATGGGAAAGTGAAGGAGTTGGTGTATGTAGAACAACCGCCCGGATTTACAGATCCAAAATATCCTGATAGAGTATATCGCCTAGATAAGGCTCTATATGGATTGCATCAGGCACCTAGGGCGTGGTATGAGACTCTATCCAACCATTTATTAGAAAACGGTTTTGAAAGGGGTAGGATAGATAGTACTCTGTTTGTTAAGAGGAAGGGAGATCATTTTATCTTGGTACAAGTGTACGTCGATGATATCATTTTTGGATCATCAGACGAACAGATGTGCAAAGATTTCGAGAGGGTGATGAAGTCGAAATTCGAGATGAGTGCTATGGGAGAATTAAATTTCTTTTTAGGGTTACAAGTTGACCAGAAGAAGGAAGCGATGTTTATCCATCAGACAAAGTATGTGTATGACATATTGGAACGTTTCGGGATGGAGGGAACAAAGTTGACTCCCATATCAGCACGCCGATTCAAGTGAATCATAATCTCGGACCGGGTACTGAAAGTGATACCGATGTGGATCCGACGTTATATCGGGCCATGATTGGATCACTTATGTATTTAACTGCTTCAAGACCTGACATTATGTTTGCTGTGTGTATTTGTGCTAGGTTTCAAGCTAATCCGAAGGAGATGCACATGAAAGCTGTGAAGCGGATTCTACGATACCTCAAGTCGAAACCGAAGCTGGGACTTTGGTATCACGCAGAGGGAGATCTAGAGTTGGAGGCGTTCACGGATTCTGACTACGGAGGATGCAGCTTGACGCGCAAATCAACAACTGGAGGTTGTCAGTTCCTAGGAGGGAGATTGGTATCCTGGCAATGCAAGAAACAAACGTCGGTAGCCGTGTCAACGTGCGAGGCCGAGTATGTTGCTGCTGGTAGTTGCTGCTCACAGGTTCTGTGGATACAACAACAATTGCGGGATTACGGTTTGGCTTATACTCAAACTCCAATTAGGATAGACAATCAATCTACAATTGCTATAACTAATAATCCAGTTAAACACAACAAAACAAAGCACATAGACATTAGGCATCATTTTATTCGTGATTGTGCTGAAAAGAACTTAATCAAATTGGTAAAAGTGGCAACAGAAGATAATAATGCAGATTTATTTACCAAAGCATTTGATAAGTCACGGTTTGAATATTTAATTCAACTAAATGGAATGCGCAACCCAGAGTAATTTGGCCTTAGTAGTAGTTTATTTCCTTTTATAGAAGTAGTATTTCTTTCTTTTTATAGTAAGTCTGCTAATTTAGGATAGTTACTATTTTTAGTAAGTAAGTAGGTTATCATATTTTCTTGCTAATTCTTTATGAAAAACAAAAGAAAAAAGAGAGAAAATCAGAAAAAAAAAAAAAAAAGGGAATATCAGAAAATGAGTTAAGTCTTAGAAACATAGGTTCAAAGTGACGAAAATTAGCACAGTCGTTACAAACTCTAAGTGTTTAGGCTTTCACACATAATGCAACTAAATTCTAAGTGTTATACTTTAGTTTAGTTTGATGTGTTGGTAGGCATAATACATATAGGGAGTCTCAAGGCAAATAAAATATTCAAGAAAAAGTCAAACGTGTCACTAACTTAGATGTACGACCAATCGGTCTTAATTTTTATGTACAAGACATACAAACTTTGAGTCTAAATGAGGTATGCAAACTTTCTGGGGATGTATGGCAACATCAAATACATCTAAAAATGGAAAGAATAGAAAAATCATACAAAATTGAGAGTCGAAAACATGTAACTCTGTTGTACGTAAGTACAGACCTGTTGCCTCTGTTTAGATTCGGGTTAGCAGATATGTCGCTTTGTTGTACGTCGGTACAGACCTGTCACCGCTGTCTTGCTAACTTTAAAAATAAACCTTAAGTCAAACTAAGACACTTTGTTGTATGAAAATACAGACCTGTGTCCGATGTTTGTCTTTTAAAGAAAGTTTGCAAATACCAACAAGTTAGAATCTTTGTCTGTGTGCCTTGATCATAAAAGTATGTCTATGTCTGAGTCACGTAATATAATTTCATGATAAATAAAAATGCCAAGGGATATTCCGAAATGTAGCATGTTTAAAGGGATAAAATACCAACAATCGGCTAAATAGGTATTTCACGACAAACAATCAAAGGAATCAAAAATTCCTAAGTGTGAAAGTTTAAGTACTGAAAGAGAGTCTTTGACATCGCTATCTGATTGAACCTTTCTTAGACTATACTCATCAAAAATATTTTGTTTAGTACTTAGCTTAGGTTGTAAATTTTAATAGGTATAGCTTAAGTCTAAGTTAAATTCATTTTATTTTATTTTACCTTAGTTTATTTTATTTTATTTTATTTTTATTTTAGTTTTTACTTAGGTAAAGGGTCAAAAAAATTCTGAGGGTGCATTCACAGTTGAACTAAATAAACAATGCGTGAAAAATCATGAGCTTAGAGTAAAAGAATGGACATAGTTTATCCTGTTACACAATACCGTTGAAAAGGTTGAAAAAGTTGAAGTTATTTCAAAATTTTCGAAATTTTTCTAAGTGTTGGTGTTTTTCGAGTTTAGTACAGACTCGAAATGGTGTGGTTTCGAATCTGTCAGTAGATTCGACATTCGCCTTAGATTCGAAGGTAGGTGGTATATATAGGTTAATAGTGAAGTCATTAACTACTTACTGTTTTCGAATCTATATCCTCGAATCTACTTAGGCGATTTCGAATCTGTTTCTCGAATCTATCGTTTCTCTCAAAAACGACATTTTGTCGAGTTTATAGCTAAAGTGTTCGATTCTACTCCTGTATCTAGGTATAATCAACTTGGTTGTACAAGATTCATGTAGTTTTATACACTATTTTAGGCAAAATCATCGATTTTTTAAAAGTTTAAGGGTCTAAATCGTGTTTTCACAAATTACAAAGTTTAGACCAATAAATAGTCAAATTAAATACACCTATCGGTGTTAGAGTAAAGGTCGACGGTTCGAATCTGTTCCTGAGGTTTCTCGAATCTGTCATTAGACTCGAGAAGGACACTAGTTTCGAATCTGTCCTCAAATTCGAATTTGGGTTTCTTCGAATCTGTCTGTTCGAATCTGTCATCAAATTCGAATTTGGTTTTATTCGAATCTGTCTGTTCGAATCTGTCTTTTATTTGCATTATTTAATTTAAATTTTATTAAACTTGTAGAAATTTAATTGTGTTGGATTTTGTACTTAAACAAGTTCAAAATAAAACAGATTTGAATTTAAACAAGTTCATTGATTTTTAATGAATCTAATAGTTTATTTTTATGCAGATATGGCTGTTCGAGCTTTTGTGCCGAAGCACAATATGGTCCTTCACCCCGACCATCATCTCCCTGAGGCGCTGGGATACAGACAAATGTTGGATTTCCTAGTAGAATCTAGGATTGGTTTTGCTTTGTCCCATAATGTTCAGCTTGTTTTACCATATATTCGTCAATTTTACGATCATATTCAGGTAGACTGCTCTGTCACCCCGACAGTGCTAAGGACAAGAATAGCAGGGCAACCATTGGTGTTCTCTGCTGATATGCTGCGACAAGTTCTGCAGCTAGGCTCTCAAGAAGAAGAATCTGGGCTAATCGAGTTTCCTCTGAATATTAGGCAAGCGGCCTTTCAGAGAATGGGTTATAGTCTTGATGTGACGAAGGTTTCGTATATGAAGAGCGGGCTAATCGGCCAATGGAGATTTCTGGCCCATGTCTTTATGGTCTGTTTTGCACCAAAGATAGCTGGTTTTGACTATATGGTCTCGAAGATCCAGTCTGGGATTGTCGCGATAGTATATAATCGACCATTTAGTTTCTCTGAAATGTTTTTCTCCGAATTTGTTCATCAGATCACCGCTCCAGAAAATCAACAATTCCTGCTATATCCGCGGTTCATAATGATGCTTATCAGGCATTTCTTGACAAATCTGCCTCAGTCGAATGAGATTCAGAGTGTAGCGGTAATGGATAACGAGGATCTTTGCTGATTGTTCCTCGCACAGAGGAAGATTGGCTGTTCCAGTTGAGCGTCCGTTGTTTGGAGCCATCTTGGATAGGAATTTTGAAGCCCCGGATGTTGCCAACTGGGCAGGGGAAGTCGAATTTCAACCAAGACAACCACAGCCACAACAACAACAACAACCACAGCCACCGCGTGTACAAAGGCGAAGACAGAGACCATCTGCGAGTCAAACTCAGGCGTCTAGGCCTTCTACGAGTCAACAACCAGAGGTGCAGGAAGTCGGGCCGTCAAATGTCCCAAATGAAGCTGATCAATTGTGCCAAACGCTAAATGAAATTTGGGAGGCAGGGCCTCATGCAAATGAAGATGTAGCTGCAGCGTTAGTGGGAGAATTACTTGAGCCTCCAGAGGGAGTAGAAGATGTGTTGAGAGATGTTGAAGAATATGAGCCAGAGCAGGCTGATAATGTTGAGTCATCATCTGCAACCGAATCAGAAGAGATGGAAGAGTTGGAGGTTGAAGCTCCTGAGTCAGTATCGACTGAACCAACTGTTCGAATAGAGACTTATGGTTCAAGAATAGTTGTTATTAATGAAGAGACTTCGAGGAGGCGCGCATCAAGAGAATCTGATGACTCCGATTTTGAGGAAGAGGAAGTTGAACCTTTAGTGACGAGGCATCGGGCCAAGCGTCATAGATTCATGCAAGGATCATCTTCCGCATCTGCATCAACCTCAAATCCCTCAATCTCAAGAACCTCAAACTACCATCCCATCACCACCACCTCGCGATGAACCGTATATCCCATCACCATTCATTCCTACTCCTATACAGTCCATTCCATTTACCTCGACCACCTACGCTGACAACCAAAGGTTTATGCAGCTTAAAGCTCGCGTTGACTTCCAGCATGTCCAAATCTTAGGCCTAACAAAGGCGATCGGAGAAATTCAGTCTCATAATGCCAATCTGGATAAAGAGAATGCCGATTTAAAGAAGATTGTGGAGCAAGTCCAGGAAGAGAACGTTGAATTGAAAACGTTTGTCTGCGATCAGGCAGCTGAGAAAAGGACGATGCGCTCCCTAATTGAGCAGTTAATGAAAAATTTACAGGCTCAGGGGGAGACATCGTGCCGAGATCAGGAAGTACAGAGGCCGACAGATGATGATGATCAAGACAACCAAGGCAATGATCCCAGCCCTAAAAGTTAGAATGAGCCAGTAGATTTTTCTACTGCTCAGACTGCTCAATCTCAGGGGGAGCCTAGTCTAGCAGGAGGAGAAGTAGGAGAAGCGAGTTCATCTAAGCCGACAGATTTTGAAATTAGTGAGATGATCAATGCTCTTATGGATCTTGATGATGATCCGATGGATTTAGGTTTCGATTATGAAGATGAAGAGCTAGAAGAGGGTGAGTTTGTGCCAGAAGAGATAGTTGACTGGCAATCAGATGACGAAGTATGTGCTGATGAGGATGATGAAACTGATGAGATCGTCGTACAACAGAATCCTATCACGGATACATACATGATAGATGGGAATAATATTGTCAACGTAGATGTAGTGAATGCTGCATTGAATGCTCAGCCATCAACAGAAGAACCTGCTAGAGAGCTATCAAATGAAGAGAAACGAAAGTTATGGTTCAGGGCTGAACAGAAGGAGTTAGAGCTTAAGAAGACGATGAGAGTGCCAGGGACTGGAAAGCTATCTGGAAGCATATTAAGCTGGTTCTTCGATCGAGAACTGCAGCTGTTTATAATCATGAGAAAAGACGGGCTTCAGTACCTAAGGCGAACTCTAAAAGCTTTCAATTCACTGCCAAAGATCGAGATCAAAGCATTAGCCTGGAAAGATCTGATTAATATTGGCAATGATCCCTACGCAGACGTAATTGAAAGAATCATAAGAAAAAGAGGGAAGATCCAGAAAGTTCGAACACCTGAATCCAAGGGTTGGAAAAAGAGTAGAAGATCCTTCACGGATAGATCCTCTAACTGGCCGACCTTGGATGAGAATTCATTACAAACCAGTAAGATATCTTAGGAAGGTGCCTCTCAAGCCCATGCCACAGAATGTCTTGAAGAATTTGCATTGGTGGTACGCTGACAGTGAGACTGGGGAAGCGGTCATGGAAGATTTTGAAGAAAAAGTTATTCTTAGAATCTACGACCCTCTTCACCTAGTAAACCTATCTAGAGATGATCTTCATATTTTGCATGCTTGTAAGATTTCTAGTGATACTCATATGGATAGTGAAGCTAGGAAATATGAGAATGTAGTCAAAGTATGTGTTGAAAAAGGCTTGTATGCAGGAAGTAGTTTGAATAAATAATAATCAAAGTTCTTAATCAAATGTGCGAATTGTTAGAAGCTATCGTCAAGGGGGAGTCTGTTGGTACACCCTGTGTGACGATAGCAGTCTAAGTGATCCTACATTGTGGTTTTAGCAAGTGTTTGTTATATATGTTTATATATGGTTGATATTTATTATCGTTTGTGTGTGTGAACTTTAGGTAACGTATTAAAAGAAGTTCAAACATAAAGGTCAAAGATAAATTCAATCATAAGGTAAAAACATAAGTTTCAATACTAAGTTGAGTATGTGAAATAGTTAGATTCGAATTCCATAAGGTTATACATTCGAATCTGAGATAGATTCGAATGTAGATCTAGATTCGAAGCTAGGCAGATTCGAGAGTGTCTATGAGGGCAAACTCGAATGGCCCTTGGGCCAGATTCGAGTTTAGCCCATAACAGACTCGAATTAGCCTCTATAATTAGGGATAGACTCGAAATATTATCAGACTTTTTGCAGAATTCGTCAGGGATTAAGCATTAAGCAAACTCGAGTTTATCATCAGTGTTAGTGCCGTTTAGGAGAGAATAAGTTCGTAGGATCGTTCGTGTGTCGTTCGTTCAGCCTCTGATAGTCTCCGTGTTTCTGTTTGAGAGTTGTTTCCGTCTACCCGTTAACGAGGATTCCGCACTCGTTGACGGTTCCGCATCTAGATAGATCTCATAGTGGTAAACCTTACAGTTACTCATCAAACTTGTCTATATTTAATAAGAACAATCTTGATTATTTATTATTTTGTACTTTATAATAGATGAATCTATTAAAATATAATTAAATAAATTTCAATAATTTGGATTCGATATTAAAGATCACACACACACACACACACACACACACACACACACACACACACACATATATATATATATATATATATATATATATATATATATATATATATATATATATATATATATATATATATATATATATATATATATATATATATATAATCTAATGCATGTTATGTGAGTGTGACACACTTATACATATACATACCACTCGTACGTATGTATGTATGTGTGTGTGTGTGTATGTATATATATATAATAAATTATATATAGATATGAAATATATACACATATCCACGTATATATAATGTTACGCACAAAAAGGCCTCAGTCAAACCTGCTCTACATCTAAGGGGGAGATTTTTAATCAAACCTGTTTGAAGCACTTAAAGATATAATGTAAGGCCTGTTAATGCCTTATTGAAACCTGAAAAGTGATTTGCAATATAAGTCAAAGTTGTTTACCCTGTTGCATTCGTTGCAACAAAGGCAGATTGCCCAAGCTGTTCATTCTGTTGAAACAGTCTGGATATAAACTGTCTACGTTGCTCTACTCTGATGAGCAGCTTGGACAAATTCTAAGTGTTCTGTTCTTTGTGAACAGGCTAAACACTTTATGGAATATGTTTTCAAGTCCTCATGTATTGTTTTGGACTAGTAGATCAGTTTACAAAGTCGAAGACAAAGTGGAAAACAGAAGATGCTAAACCTGCCTACGTTGTTCTGTTACATGAAGACAAAGTGAGCATTTGAAATGGGTGACAGACCATTTCTTATATCAAAATGGCCTTAACAAAAGAAGAAATATTCAAAGTTGACATTCCTCTTTTGGTTAAAGCGTTCTGCAACAGAGACAAAAAGAAAAAGAAAAAGATTCTGCCACATGAAGACAAGTCTGCTTTATCAGAATGTGCAGAAAACTTGTTTTTGTCTTTTCGGAAAGACAGCCCTCTATCTCATCGTCCAATGAAGAAGCTTCACTGAGATTCTCAGTGAGAGTATAAAAGGAAGCTTATAAGGATTGGGAGATACCCAAGAGTGAGAAATTCAGATCGTGCATTAAAGTGTGTTTTTCATGCATGCAAGTCTGCTTGAATACAACAGTAACGTGTGTCCAAGCTGTTCTTATTCAAGCTGTCCATCTGTGTCTTGTAAAGACCGTTAGTTCATCTTAGTGAGTGTATTCATTGTATCTAGTCTGAGTGTGTCTTAGATTAGTTAAACATCTGTTGTATCTGTCATCTCAGCTTGAACCTTTCCGCAGTCAAGCTTGTTCGTAATTAACACTTGTTAATAATATACACAAACATTGAAAAAAGAGTGTTGAGTTTTAATTAGTTGTATTCACCCCCCCCCCCCCTCTACAGCTTAGAACATACACTAGGGAAACCTTTTAGGACCTACATATAACAATAGTAATAAGTTTTCTAAACCTGTTGAAAAGATCAACAAAAATGATTCAGAATGTGTTCCTGGAAGTACTTCTTCCAAAAAGGCCAAAAAAGAGAAAATGTTATAAATGTTGGAAGAAGTCACATATGGCCAAAGACTATCCAGAAGCTGAGGACATGAGGCCTGTTGACTCTTCTAGTTCCAACATTGCAAAAACAAGCAGTGTTGGAAGTAATATGGTCAATGAGGATAGTATCTAAGCTGATACAATCCAAATAGGGAATATTAGTGTGGATATCACTGGTCCATCAACAAATGTTGATGAAGTAGGAGAACTCATCCCTATGATGAGTTCCCCTAAAAATAACTAATATTTTCCCATCACACTTTGCAGGTCAAACAACCATCCCAGGTTTGGTACTTGGACAGTGGCTGCTCAGGGCACATGACAGGTTGTAAGGATCTGCTATTTGATCTCTGGCCTGAAAAAGGGCCAAAAGTCACGTTTGGTGACAATGTATAGGGATCCACAGAAGAATATGGAACTCTCTAAGCTGGTGCTGCAGTATTCAAAAGACTAGCCTATGTGTCTATGCTGAAACACAATCTTGTAAGCATAAGTCAACTGTGTGATGCTGGTTACAAGGTTAACTTTCATGAGCACCTGGGTTACATATTGGATTCCCAAGGGAAAGTTGTGCTTTGTGCACAACAGAAGAAAGGTGTACATGTTGTGGACATGAAATCTGCTGATCCCACAACTAAAACCTGCTTTATCTCCAGAAGCAATGCAGACATGAACTGGCTATGGCACAAAAGGCTATCACACCTGAACTTCAAAAATATCAACAAACTCTGTAAGAAAGAGTTGGTAACAAGTTTGCCTTCTATAACCTTTGTTAAGGATAAACTCTGCACAGCTTGTGAGAAAGGCAAGCAGAGAAAAACATCTTTTAAATCTAAGCATAATTTCTCTATTGATACTCCTTTCTTAATCCACATGGACTTGTTTGGACCAGTCAGTGTCCCAAGTCTAGGAGGTAGAAGATACACTCTAGTAATAGTTGATGAGTTCTCCAGGTTTACATGGGTGATCTTTCAGAAGAGCAAAGGAGAGGCTGCTAGAGAAATCATTGGATTTATCAAAAAGATGGAAATGCTGAACTCTGCTCAGTTAAACAGTACTCTTGAAGACTTTTGTGAAGAAAGAGGAATTGCATAAAACTTTTCAATTGTAAGAACTCCACAACAAAATGGAGTTGCTGAAAAGAGAAATAGAACTCTCATTGAAGCTGCTAGAACCATGCTGTGTGCATCAGGTTTACCTTCATCATTCTGGGCTAAAGAATAAAAACTGCCTGCTTCACCCAAAACAGATCATTGGTGGTGAAAAGGTTCAACAAGACTTCCTATTAGTTAATCAAGGGAGAAGGCCAAACATTAGCTATTTCCATGTGTTTGGATGTCCCTGCTTCATTCTAAATCAGAGGGACTAGCTGGTAAAATTTGAACTCAAAGCTGATGAAGGTGTGTTTGTTGGATACTATGCTATCTCCAAAGCCTAAAGAGTATACAACAACAAAAAAAGAGGTGATTGATGAATCTATTAATGTCACCTTTGAGGATTCTAGGAGTGCTTCCACCAAAGCTGTTCCTGAATCAATTTCAGGAGAGTTCAGCTTCGATGTTCTCATGCATTCCAATGATGAAGAAAATGACTCAAAAGCTTCCACTACGCCCAGTGTGGAACCTGTTAACCACAATGGACATGATGATGAGTATGTTGATACACCCTATGTGAATAAGTGTACTGACATAATTACAACACCATGTCCTAAACTAATCAATGTTGATTTTCCTGGATCCTCTGCTGATATGTTCAACAATGGAAAGTCATGTTCAAAAATGAACATGCTCAAGATAACAGTGTGTCTGAAAATCTAGAAAGCTGCTCAACAGGAGCTGTTGAAGATGCAAATAACTCAGGAGAATCTTCATTGAGGCAAGATCCTAAGTGGATCAGGTGTCACCCATATGATCAAATAATTTGTGACATCAACAAAGGGTGCAAACAAGATGGGACAGCTTAGGAAACTTTTGTATGTTTTCCAGCTTTGTGTCCCTGATGGAGCCTAAGAAAGTGGATGAAGCACTAAAAGATGCCAATTGGATCACTGTCATGCAAGAAGAGCTCAATCAGTTTGAGAGAAACAAAGTATGGAACCGGTCCCTACTCCTAAAGCTAAAACAATAATTGGCACTAAATGGATTTTTCAGGAACAAAATGGATGAGCAAGGTCATGTCATTAGAAATAAGGCAAGACTGGTTGCTCAAGGCTACAGACAAAGGCATCGACTATGATGAAACATTTTCTCCAGTGGTCAGGTTAGAGGCAATTCGTTTGTTTCTAGCCTACGCTGCCCACAAGAGTATGAAGGTATTTCAAATGGATGTAAAGAGTGCATTTTTGAATGGAAAGATGCAAGAAGAAGTGTATGTCAAACAGCCTCCAGGTTTTGAAACTGAACATCACCCAGGTTTTGTCTATAAGTTGGACAAAGCTCTCAATGGTCTAAAACAAGCCCCTAGAGTCTGGTATGACACTCTAACTGAATTCCTTATGAGCAATGGTTATTCCATAGGTAAAGTGGATACCACATTGTTCATAAAGAAGGTGAAGTCTGATATTATGGTTGTTCAAATTTATGTGGATGACATAATATTTGGTTCTACTAATGAGCAGTTAGGCAAGAATTTTTCACTACTCATGAAATCAAAATATGAAATGAGTATGATGGGTGAACTTACTTTCTTTCTGGGATTACAGGTTAAACAAACCTCAAATGGAATTTTCATAAATCAAAGAAAGTACACTTTAGATCTTTTGAAAAAGTTTAAATTTGATCAAAGTTCTCCTATCAAAACCCCAATGGCAACAATGTAAAGTTGGATATTTATGCCAGCGGAAAAGATGTTTCAGTAATAGCTTACAGAGGCATGATTGGGAGCTTGCTATATTTAACTGCTAGTAGACCAGATATTATGTTTGCTTCCTGTTTATGTGCTAGGTTTCAAGCTGATCCTAAGGAATCACATCGAGCTGCTGTAAAAAAGAATCTTCAGATTCCTTAAGGGTACACCAAGTTTGGGTCTTTGGTATCCCAAAGACTCAAGTCTTGAGCTAACAGGATATTCAGATTCTGATTTTGTAGGCTGCAGGTTAGACAGAAAAAGCACAACAGGTGGATGTCAACTCCTTGGTGGTAAGTTGATAAGTTGGTGTAGCAAGAAGCAGAACTCAGTTTCAACTTCTACTGTTGAAGCTGAGTATATTGCTGCTGGAAGCTGTTGTGTGGCAGATTCTATGGATGCAGCATCAGCTTGAAGAGTATGGGCTTGTATATAACAATATTCCTATTCTGTGTGATAATACAAGTGCTATAGCTATCTCCAACAATCCAGTATTTCATTCTAGAACAAAGCATATAGAAGTCAGACATCATTTTATCAGGGATCACATCCAGAAAGGTAATGTGGAGGTAAGTTTTATTTCCACAGATGAACACCTTGCAGACATTTTCACCAAGCCTCTTGATGAAAACAGGTTTAATTATCTTGTAAGCAAGCTGGGCATGTTAAATAAAAGTGACTAAGTGTCCCCTAATGCTCTAAGGCATCATATGTCTCAAACTGCTCAAGTTTTTAAGAACAGCTTAGACAGAACAGGCTATGCATGTTCTACACTTAGCTAATTTCTGAAAACTTGAACAGCTTGAGCGTATAACAGGTTTGAAAACATCAGTTTTCACTTCAAACCTGTTCTGTTGATCAAAACCCCAACCTGCTCACCCTCTCAATCTGTCATACAAGACATTGTCTTGTAACCTGATCAGCTATTGAACATAACCTGTTCTTACATAGCTGCACAGGTTGAATGAACAACTTGAGGAATGAACAGTTTGTGATGAACCCTGCTCATCACAGGTTTGACCAACATCTTAGAACATCAGTTTTAATTACCTTTCTTCATAATTAAGTTACTTAGTTTCTGTATTTATTTAACTTAATTATCTATGGATAATGTGTGTTAACGTGTGTTAGTGACTATAAAGGTTCAAGTGGTCTGACAATCGTTCCGTTTTCCGTTAAAGAACATTTCAAATGAACCGCCCAAACCTTTCTCTCTCCTACCCTCTCACATTCGAATCCTATAAATACCTCCTCTACTGTTTCATCTTCTTCTTCCTCTACTGCTACCATAACTACCCAAAGAACCCTAAATCGACTAAGTGTCCAGTACTCATCTCTCCACTACGCTAAACATGGCTCACCAAAACAGCCAATTGCTTCCAGTATTCGTTGGTAAGGATGTTGAGAAACACCCTTCTGTTACCATGATGCTAACACTGAAACCCAAAATCTACATTGCAAACCTAACCATTCCCAAAAACAATGTGGGGAAAGGTTATGAAAACATGATGGAGTTTCTTAGAGTTCACCCTCTACACTATGCCATGACTGCATCTCCTGGTGTCTTGTACCAGGAGATGGTGTATGAATTTTGGTACACCTGTGCCTATGATCCAGCAACCAAAATTATCAGGGGAATCATTCGCAATGGGACTCAGACCATTGAGATAACTACTGATCTCATCAGGGAAGTTCTTCATCTTCCAGTGGCTGAAACATATGACCAGCCACAGCCTGAGAATGATCAGATGGGAAATCTGCTATGCTTCTGTGGTGTAGCAGAATCCAAAATTGGAGCCACACTGTTCAGAAAGGATCTTTCACCAACCTACAGCTTTCTCGTTGCCTCTGTGGTAATGTGCTTCAGCAGCAAAGTTGGTTCTTTTGACCAGCTTAGCCGTGATGAAATCCCAATAGTCCTACAGCTTGTAGATGGGACTCCTCTGAACATGGCTCGTTGGATTTTTGTGAATTTGAGGAACCTAGTGCAGCAGGAAACACGTCCAGCTGCTGTTAGATACCTAAGGTTTCTGAGCCTCATATTCAAGCATGTTTATAGTGAGCATCTCTGTAACTCTCAGCCTATGTTACTTACTGTTGCATTCCCAGTAATTGGGAATAGAGTTTTCTACACCCCTGTTCTTCCCATTGAACCTCCTCTCTCTACACCTATGAGGAGGTTGCTTGGCATGGTGGAAGGACCCTCTGCTGTGAGGACGGATCCAGTGATTGATCCCAATGGAAAATCCAAATCCAGACCCAAAGTTGTCAAAAGGGTCTTGGAATTGACTCAAGCTAAGCCTGTCCACAAGAAGGCTAAAACAGCTAAGTAAAAGTCTGCCCCACCAGCCTTTGTGGCTGAGGGGGAGCAGACTTCTCACCCTGGTTCATCTGTTGAACCTGAAGCCTTTGTTGCTGGTGCCTCTGTGGCACCTGAGACTATGGAACAGGTTAACCCCCCCTGTTTCTGACCCAGTCTCACCACCAGTCTAAACACAATTCCATACTACTTCTCCTCAATCCCCCACACTGTCACAATAGTCCAGGAGAAAATCATTAGCTATGAAGAAACCACCTACCCAAACTAGCCCCACTGGCTCCTCTCAACAGGAGTCAGTTGAAAAAGAAGCAACCCATGCTGCCTCTCCTATTTTGGGAGAAGGTCCAGCATCATTGGAGCAGGCTTCACTCCAACCTGAGTCCACTCAGAGTCAGCCTAGACCCTCTGGTTCCTCCCAACAGGAACCAGTTGTACATAAGAAGACTACCACCTCATCTATCCCAACCTCCCAACAGGGTGAGGATATTGAAAGACAGGAGTCCACTCCACTCCACACTGAGTCCACACAGTCTCCACCTCATACTTCTCTAACACAACCTGAGTCTGCACGGGGTGCCAAACCTGCTGGATTAGACCATCCAGCAGATCAGCCTCAAACTTCTGCTCCTAGTGATGCACCTGCTGTACACCCAAGAGGCTGCACCTCGAATGCAAATTCCATCAGCAGGTTTCACCATTGCTGATGTTGAAATGCACATCTCCTCTCCCCATGAAAAGGTGCCTGTAAACCAAGGCACTGCTGAGGGAACCACCCAAGGTCTTGATGAAGGTGTTGCAACACAAGCAGCATTTGAAAGGCCATCATCTCCTACCCCTTCTCCTGATGAAGCAGAAATAACCACTGCTGAAGGATCCATTGACCCTTCCAAGCTGGGCCATCTTACTTATGCCCAGGCTATGGATCTTCTCTCCAAAGTATCCCTACCTTCCCCCACACATCCTCAAACACCTGCCTCATCCTCATCCCATTCTCATTCTTCACCATATACACAATCAAAACAGTCCACCCATACTCCTCCATCCCCTAAAGATCTTCCTTTGAAGTATCAGCTATCACTGCTGACCAACAAAGTTGCTTCTTTGGAAACCTCCATGACCTCTCTACCATCCATCATCTCAGACTTTGTGTCTGCACAGCTAAAAGGATTCTTTGATTTGTTCAAGAATTCCTTTCGAACCCCTCCTCAAGCTGATCAGTCCTCACAGCTGCTTGCACTCACTACACAGCTGCAAACTATCTCCACTACTCTCTCCACTATCCTCTCCACTCAACAGGACTCTGTGTCCTCCATGGCAGCTGTCTCCCAACAGCTGACCACTCTACTATACACTTGCACTACTACCCTTCCTTCTACATTGGCCAGCTTAAACACTCTCATAGTCTCTCCGTCCAACTCTGTGTCATCAAGCCTTGATGATGTGCAAGACTCTCTTGAACTACATCTTGCACATCTTCAAAGTTTGTTGTTCACAGCTTCTGACAAGGAAAATCTCTCTAAGCTGTCCTCCATTGCTGCCTCTCAATCTACCTCTCTTCAGACCTGCCTTGCCCAGCTTGAAGAGATTAAGGACAACCTGGCTTTCTTAATGCATAGCCTGGTCGGCCCCAAACCTGCTGCCAAAACTGCTGATATGCTTGCTGAATTTGTTTCTCCAGGCAGACCACATGTTGAAGGCTATGTGCCATCTCCTTCAAGGGGGAGAAGTTATCTGCCTCAAAGACCAAGTCTAAGGGGGAGAAAACTTCTTCTCCTTCTAAGGAGAAATCATCATCTGTTGGCCAAGCAGCGGGTGTATCATAAAAAGTCCTACAGGTCGCACTGAGAATATCTCCCATCAAATTGAAGCTGCTCAGCCTACTCAGGCTGGATCTCTAAACCCTGCACAATCTAAGGGGGAGGAATCCATTCCTGGGGACAGGCCAAGTAGAAGGAGACATCTGATACTGGCACAAGAAGAAGAAGAAGAGGAAGTGGTTCCTGAAGCTGTTCCAACTACAATAGCTAAAGGAAAGAAGAAAGCATCTCTAGAACCTGACTACCTAAAAGCTGCACAGCTGAAGTTTGACAAGGCAAGAGCTAAAGAAATAGGTGTCTCTATGGAGAAGTATTATGAATACAAAGATGAACAGCTCCAAGCCCTTGAAAAACTAAAGAAGAAGAAGGCTCTGCCAAAGCTGCAAGAACCTTTGCGTTGAAGGAGGCAAGTAAAATTAAAATGCCTTCTTTGGATGTCTAAAGAAAATTGCTAGAGGCTGCTAGAGAGTCAGTGGTTGAAAAGGAATGTGGAAAGGAACAGGGTGCTTAGGTCTCAGTGACCAAGTCCAAGCAAGCATCCTCCTCTGCAAGATCCCAGATTCACTTTGACAACCTGGCAAGGAAAAAGTTCTTTGATGTTGCAGACAGAAGACTTGCCAGGGAACCAATTATCAAAGTTGTTCACATTTCAAGAAAAGGCAAACAGTGGAAGTTACAGATAACCAGAATGGGTGCTGAAGGTCGAGAACTGGAGGCATATGAACACACTGATGTTGCACAAATGGGATTCAGAGAATGGGAGGAGTTGGCAGTTGCCCTGAGCCAGTCTAAGTCTGAAACTGCTAAGACTATCAGGGCATATGTCAAAAAGTTAATGGAAAGAGTGAAGGATCTTGGCCTGATCACAGAAGAGCAAATCAAGGGTACCTCAATGGTTACACCCAAGATAAAGGCCAATAGAAGAAGAAAGGATACAGAGCTGGAGGAACTCCTGATAATGATTGAACAAGGTGATGTAGCCGTGGAAATCAAAGGAGTAGACCACGGCCTGCCCAAGGGAGTAGAACATGAGGAGGATAAGCTGATTGAAAAACATGAGCTGGGGGTATTTTTTGTACATCCCCTTACAAAGAGAAAATGCTTCCAAAGAGAATCAGACTTGCACAAGGTTGGTCTCAAACAGCTCATTGCCTTTAGACTTGCTAACTTCTTTAGGCTATCTGTAAAATGGAGAGCATTCATCTGGGATCAGCTCAGGGGTTTGTATGAAAGAGGAGAGCTTCAACATCCCAGTTTCATGTTCCTAAGAGTTGAAATAGAGGAAATGGATGAAACCAGGGAATAGCTTGAAGAAATGTTCGAAGAAGGAGTACCACCACTGCCTTGAGGTCAATCTACTACTTGAGTAGATGAAGAATGGAAGCTGTCCATCAGTTGGACAGGCTTGCCATTACTTGCTCCCATCATCAACAGTCCAACATGTTGAAATTTTATGTACATAAGTTGTACTTTGTTGCATTTGTTGTAACTTTTACTTTACATTAGTTGTAATCTACATCAGTACATTAGTTGTACTCTTGTAAATACATATGTTGTTTTTGTAATCAAATTCAGTATATAGCTGATCCTTTACTTTACCTTAATGTTTTAATTTCATTTCAGCAAAGTGTATTGTAAAATTATATAGTGATTATTGATAAAATCAGCTTAAAAAGATTATTGCAAATAGGGGGAGATTGTTATACATTATAAGTCAAAGTTGTTTACCCTGTTGCATTCGTTGCAACAAAGGCAGATTGCCCAAGCTGTTCATTCTGTTGAAACAGGCTGGACATAAACTGTCTACGCTGCTCTACTCTGATGAGCAGCTTGGACAAATTCTAAGTGTTCTGTTCTTTGTGAACAGAACCTGTTCTTTGTGAACAGGCTAAACACTTTATGGAATATGTTTCCAAGTCCTCATGTATTGTTTTGGACTACTAGATCAGTTTACAAAGTCGAAGAAAAAGTGGAAAACAGAAGATGCTAAAGCTGCCTACGCTGTTCTGTTACATGAAGACAAAATGGATATTTGAAATGGGTTACAGACCATTTCTTATATCAAAATGGCCTTAACAAAAGAAGAAAGATTCAAAGTTGACATTCCTCTTTTGGTTAAAGCCTTCTGCAACAGAGACAAAAAGAAAAAGACAAAGATTCTGCCACATGAAGACAAGTCTGCTTTGTCAGAATGTGCAGAAAAGTTGTTTTGTCTTTTTGGAAAGACATCCCCCTATCTCATCGTCCAATGAAGAAGCTTCACTGAGATTCTCAGTGAGAGTATAAAAGGAAGCTTCTAAGGATTGTGAGATAGCCAAGAGTGAGAAATTCAGATCGTGCATTGAAGTGTGTTTTTCATGAATTCAAGTCTGCTTGAATAAAACAGTAACGTGTGTCCAAGTTGTTCTTATTCAAGCTGTCCATCTGTGTCTTGTAAAAATAGTGAGTTCATCTTAGTGAGTGTATTCATTGTATCTAGTCTGAGTGTGACTTACATTAGTTAAACATCTGTTGTGTCTGTCATCTCAGCTTGAACCTTTCCGCAGTCAAGCTTGTTTGTAATTAACAGTTCTTAACAATATACACAAACATTGAGAAAAGAGTGTCGAGTGTTAATTATCTGTATTCACCCCCCCCCCCCTCTATAGCTTATAACAATACACTTGGGAA
>JAANYP010006224.1:177249-309749 GCA_020465985.1 Centrapalus pauciflorus | reverse complement strand
TCTTGTCAGATGCCAGCTTTCCTTTCAATCCATTCAAAACTTTCTGTAACGTACCATCACAAAATTTGTTGAGTTCAACGCTCCTCATCGCTCTTAACTTTTTATTTCTGTCTTTGTAAATGACCGCGAGATGCTTGACCATAATGACTTGATACTCTTTTAAATCTCCTGCATACTTGATAACTCGATTCGGAGCAGTAATGTTAATTTTCCACATTCCTCTTTCAACACCAATCTGCAGATCTTGCACAAACATCAATACCAGTTTGGTATGCATGAAGTGAAAATTTGTCTTCAGTGCAAATCTACAGTGTTCATTTCTGTTGCGGCATAAATCATCAAATAAGTCTTCTATATCAACCAAGTGCATATTGAACATGTCTGCTTCAGTGAATGTATAGATATTACCATCAGCTCTTGTGATAGTGAACGTAGGATAGAAAATCTGAACGAACCGGTCTTTTTCAATTTTGATTAAATCAACTATCCTGAATTCACTCTTCACTTTATCCACTGCTTGGGTCTTGTTTTTCAGAAAAACTAGCATAGTTGACAAGATTTGGCATATTAGGCTCCAGAACCCTAAACAACTTTAGAAACGTACATGGAGCTTGTTTCTTACAAAAAATTCTTTTCTCCAGAATATCTTCAAGATAGGGCAATTTGTTCCTTTTCTTAATGAACCCAACTGACTTTCTTGCAGATAATTCAAACTTTCTAACTTTCTTCTTACTGATTTCATCTTTATTTAGCAATGTAAGCATATCTCTTATTTCCCTCTGCACTACTTGTTGAGCTTCAAACCTGAGTCGATGTTGTTTTTGTGACTCATCAGCAAGAATATATTCGTTGAAAAATCTTTCCATTACTTCAACTTCATTCAACTCCACTCTCTCTTGTACTACTACATTCTCAATCGGAAACTCTTCCATCTCCTCTTTAATTTGAACCACAACCTCAGGCTTTTCAACTGTCGATGTTGGTACAGATTCTTTCAATATCTCTTGTATTAACTCTTCTTCTTCCTCAATCCTTTCAGCTTGAGAATCAATATCAGTTAATGCAATCACATCATCATCATCTGATAACTCAACATACACTTCTTTCTCACCTTCAGTTTCTATCCCTTGAATCATCAACATTTGATCCTGAACGTCTTGAATATCATCATCTGAATCGTTATACTCCTCAAAATTGTAGATTTCTGACTGAATGTTCAAAGGAACTGGAACATCTTCATGAAGAATAAATCCCAGCTCACTTTGAACATCAGCAGGTTCTTTTGAGCTTCCTTCATCCTTTTTTCTAACCTCTACCTCATTCTCTGGATATGTGATCATTAAAATTCCCGGTGTAGGCTCGTCAAGCTTCCTCCTCTTCTCCCCCTCATGAGGAGCATCATCAGAGTCTTCATCATGTTCATCATGTGTGCGTTTTGATGAAGAAGCTTGAGCCTTACACGTTTGTTCAACAGCGACCACCCTTTCTGATAAATTGCCTAACGCAGTGATTACCGTGCTTTCCAAGCCTATCATCCTTTCTCGCATCTCATCAAATTGTTCAAATACTAAATTGGTTTATAAAATTTCACAACATAATATGAAACATAAATTGTGTTTATTTTGGTGTTTATGAAATCCTAAAAAAAACTTAAAAAATAAAAAAAGTTGGGTTTAATTTGATATTTACTGTTACTGATAAAAATATGAAAAGATTTTACTATTTTTGATAACTGAAAAGTTGTTGGTGACTTGCTAAACAGATTTGTAGGTCACCAATTACTATTATTGATAGAAAAATAAAAAGTTGTTACTATAAATGATAAAAAAATATAAAATTCAGTGTTATTAATGATAAAAAAATAAATAATGTTACTATTTATGATAAACATGACAAAAGTTGTTTTTATTTTTTACCCATGATTAAATAGATAACGTTTTAAATCTACATCCAAAATATGTCTTATAGATACTTATCTATATATCTAATTAAAAAACATAAGATTAATATACATTAAAATTAAATAAAAATTATATAAACAATGTAAAATATTTAAAAAGTAAACATAATACAGTAGTAATAAAATCATATCTCATAACATTTTATTTATTATAATATATAAAAAAAGTAACTATTGTTCAAGAATATGTAAAAAGATATAAAAATATATGTGACAAACAACTATACCTTTGTTTTATTTTTTTATAAGAATTAACATTTATATGATTTAATTTTAAGTTTACATACATGTTATCTAACAAATTAGTTATTAAAATTTATTCACGTAATATGTTGCTTCATAAACTAGTACGTTAATATATATTTTAAAACATACAAATTACAAATGTTAATTGGACAGGGGCGGACCCAACTAGAATTGGGGGGTGACACGTGTCACCGGTCCTTCCGCCAATAACTTTATTTCGTAATGTAATTTTTAATGATTTTTTGAACGTGCAATCGGTGGTTTTTTAAATATGCACCCGTGCTTTTTAAATATTAAAACATTGTTAGAATAATTTAATCAAAACTTTTTATAATCTTCAATCAAATAAATAAATCTGTAGTATATTTATTTATAATTTAATGTAACGAATAAATAATCAATGAAATAATAAAATAACATCAAAAAATAAATACCAAATAACCCATTATTTTTTATTATTTTGATTCATTTCATAAAACTCAATACCATTATTTTTATTCAATGCCAAATTTTATGAAATTTTAATTAATATTATCGGCTGTTAACTCGAGCGGACCAATCTAACTAATAAAATTATAAAATCGGAAACACGATTCAAATTTGTGCCACCAGCGACCGAAAATCCTGGGTCTGCCACTGCAATTGGATTTGAAACCACGTGACATTTTTAAGATGATGAGAAATGACAAATATTAATTAATATGATTTATAAATAGATGAATATATAGTTTATTATTAATCTATATTTTGGATTTCGTCAATAATTTATTTACTAAACTAAATTATATTATTATATTCATCCTAACACGAAGGTAAAACTTACTAGTTTAAACATATTTAATAATTTTAGAAAATGACAAGGATATTATTGATCATATGTGGTTCGATTCTTCAAAACTACCAGACAAAACCCAATCATTCAACAACTTTCCCTAGCAATAAAGGTCACCCCAACTACCTCAATACAATACAACATTGCAAAATTGATTTGAAAGAGGTGTTATTGTACCTCAATAACTCCACAACAAATAATTCGACCAAGAAATCGTTTCAAAACACTCCAAGTACTTTCATCCCCACTCTACAAATCTCATTATCACATCAAAGACAAAATGGAGAAGGTTCATACTCTGTATTTGTCTTTTTAATGTCTTATTTAAATGACATTTGTAACATATACACTAGAAACATGTGGATCGTACCTTTGTTTTTGGTTAAAAGAATTCGCATTTAGAAAGATGAACTTTTGTTTTCATTACTTGTCTATTCTAGTTATTTTTATGTGTGTAAGTAAACATGAATGTATAATTTGATTGAACTCTCATGAATTTATCATAACATGAATTTAAAATAGGTTAAAGGGCAATACGAATGAATAGTTTGGGTTCAAATTTTGAAATTTTGGATTTTAGTCAAATGTAGGAGATGTATTTAAGTTAATAGATCGAACTTTCAGAACCTTGAATTATATGAGTCAATGTTATTACACATCAATAAAAAAATTTTAATAGGATGCATTCAAACATACACAAAGGGCCTTCCATGGTTACCAAGTCATCTAGTAGTATATAAAAGATGTGTAAGAGTGGGCAGAGTAGGTACCCCACTAGACAGGGAGGCGTGTCACCTCATCACCTCGACGCGGGAACACCATCCTCTTACCTTGGCAGTCGACCCCGAGCAAAATGAGCTCTCCTTGGCCTGGGCTCCCCGATGCAGGTTCCTCTCTCTCTCTTTAAATTTAATGGGTTAGGATGTTAGGATAAAAAAAATAAGTATTTCCAAAATAGATTGATAAAAAGAGTAGTGAGAGAAAAACTGACGTGATGTCGAGATGTTCAGAAAGATGAGATTTGACAGGGGTCGGTACCCCACCCTAAGTGATTTTGATTAAAAAAAAACGACAATTAGTAAAGTTCAAATAAAAATGAAAGTTTAGTTTGAGATATCGACAAGGGATGCTAGAGCATTAATTTGGCAACGGAACACGTATATAGGCATACACCATAAATGTTATGTGTATATTATGCATGAGGTATGTAACCAAGTTATAATTCGAAAATAAATAAATAACCTTCAAATAAAAACACATGTAAAGTACCAAAAAATGCAATACAAAAAGAAATATGATTCTTCGGCCATTTGTAGTAGACGAGGAAATTTGTCCGTGCTTCGCGGCGAGGTTTAATATCATACGAAAAGTATTAAAATATATAAAGCTAACATATTAACATACATATTTGATATTTGAAGCAAAATGTTATGTTATTTCTATTAAATATATTACAATTTTTGAAATGATGCGTTATTGACTTTGAATACAACGTTCGATTCCAAAATTGTTCACACCACCACAATCAAAATATAACTTTCGATTCCAAAGTATGTTGAAAAAGATAAAAAAAAAAATATCAATGCCAATTAAAAAAAATATGAAAAGGAATAAAAAATCAACAAAATCTTCTATGTTACTTGTTTTTTTTTTAACTTTTTCACATCCATACAATTTTGTCCATTCAAAATTTTTTATCCAAATCACATCTTCATTTAGTAATAATCAACAACATCAACTAAAATTTAATTTATTAAGTAAAATATTATTAATAATAACGAAAAAAAATCTATATAAAGTAACTTAAATTTTTTTTACTTTAAAATACCTGGTACAAATAAAAAAAGTGATCGCAATATAAAATATAAATAGAAATACAGTTGCATAATTATTATTAAATATCAAAAAAATATTTATACAATATTTGTGAAAGGAATTCCATACACTCATGAACATAATAATCATTCATCGACATTAATAATTGTCTCACGTCTGCTTTATGTACATACAATTGACTTTGAAGTTTGGAGGAAGTAAATAAATCATATAAATAATAATAAGGTCTAAAGTCGTACAATAGCAGCGTACTTTTTAAGATGTATCGATATAGTACGTGTACTTTTTATATTGTTAATATGATACCTTTACTTTTTATGACCGGTCATTTCGTCTAGCTTTGCGCAGTTGTGGGAGAATCGTCGGTACGAACATGTTCACCGTTGGATCTGTGCAAAATTTGAGGAGAAGCTTCGCAACACATAGTTCTTCGATCTGGACGGTGGAGATCGTCATTGGAGATTTCTATAGAGGTCTGTAGGTGTTTGAAGTTGGCTGTGCAGTGTGATTTCTCCTACCGGGTTATCACAAGGACGAGAGAGTGTATTTGATGCTTCAATTATGGAAATTTGAACATTAATAAAAAGAGAAATTCCACTCTTAACAGGTATAGTCAGTAACCGGTTACCAAATGTATCATATTGGTATGAAAAAATGTAGTACACGTATCAAATTTGAACGATTCAGAAAGTACACGTGTAATATGAATAATTAAAATAGTACACGTACCATATCGATACATTTTAAAAAGTACACAACTATTCTACGACTTTAACCCATAATAATAATTATACAATTGAGCTACAAATTTTTTCTTTAAAATATTACACAAAGTTGTGTATATATTAGTTTAGTTTTACTATTGCTATGAATAGCTTATGAATAGTAACATTTACTTTGGTAAATGTTATTATTATAATATAATTGGGCTTAAAACCATTACAAACCATTTTTTATCATGTCATATTATAATAATAACATATCTTAACCATTCATAAATCACATAAATCACCTTGATGGGTTACATTATTTTAAATAAATTTATATTCTAATATAATAGGTTAAAGGGCCAACTTTGAAAATTTTAAAGCGGTAAACTAAACTATGCAAAAAAAAAAAGATGCAAAGGTGGACCATTTGTAAACGAAGACCGGCCAAAAGAAAAAGACAAAGAAATTAAACAGGTGACATGGCATTATCCTATTCTCTCAATTAGTTTCCACACTCCTAATTTTTCTTAACGACAAACTATCCTATCCTACTTCTAATTAGTAGGAGTTCAATAATTTCTGTCAGGTGGTAGCCAAAACATTACATTAGATATGTTTGGTACGATGAAATGAAATGTAATGGAATTATATAAGATTTACATGTATTTTTATTGTGTGATGAAAACATTGATTCTCAATAAAAAGAAGTAGATAATTGAGTTTAGAATAAATTTTATTTTCTAACAAAGGAAAGAGAACATCATCCACAGCTCATAGAGGTATCGTCCCGAGGGCCACAGACAAGGTATTCCAGGCGACCAGCGAGGACGCCAGAGACGCTACAAACGTTGTTTCGGGTAGGTGCATTCTGAATGGCATGCTTGCGCGAGCCTTATTTGATTCTGGAGCAGATCGCTCGTATGTGTTTGTGATATTTGTGATTATGTTACTGTTACTCCTACTATGTTATTCTAAGGTCGTCTTCCTACGGATCCTATCTTGACGCGACACCGTCCAACGAGTGTGAAATCCTCGTTAGCGGCTTGACGGATAGACCACGCACACGAAAACCCGGAGACACATACTGTGATAGACGAACAATGGAACGCCGCGACACGTGATTCTCTCCAAGAACAAACTCTCAAACACCTTGCAAGTTCGAGATCGCCTCTGCACTAATCCAAATTCGAATTTTGCCAAAGCTCTACAAAGGTTCTGCAAAAGTTGTTAATTAAAACGAATTACCCTTAATTATAACACCTGGTTCGAACTTGCCCAGGACAAGTTCGACAAGCCCAAGGCCTTTCGAACTTGTCCTCCATAAGTTCGAACCAAGACCTTTGAACTTATGTTTGAACTTATCTTTGAACTTATGTTTGAACTTATCTTTGAACTTATGTTTGAACTTATTGTAATACATTAATTACAACCAAGTTCAAACATACATACAATCAACATCAAACATATATAACAAACATATATAAACACACATATTAATATGCAATAACGAACAAATTGACTATTACAAAGTATTGTCTATACTTAGACTGCTATCGTCACACAGAGTGTACTAACAGACTCCCCCTTGACGATAGCTTCTAACTATATATATTTTGTCTAAGTACTAGAGCTATATACACTAGTACCAGCATAAAAACCCTTCTCTATACACACCTTGACTACCTTTTGATACTTCCTGCCTTTCGATTCCCAACCTTTATGGAAATAGATAGGTTGTTCATGAAGTTTCTGCAGGTCGCTTTGCGATAGGTTTACAAGATGCAGAGGATCGTACACTTTCAAAATCACCTTGTCCTCATGATCTTCCATGACTGCCTATGCTGTATCGTTTCAACGTACCACCATTTCATCTTCGCAAGAACGTCCTGTGGCATTGTCCTCAACGGAACTTTCTTTAAACATCGGACTGGTTTATAGAACATTTTCATCCAAGGTTTTCCAGTCAATGGATCTATTCTTGATTCATCCATCACTCTATTTCCTTCCCTCGGCTTTATCCTCTCAAACCTTCCAGATCGACCTTCTTTTCTTGTAATTCGCACTATCACTTCAGCGTATTGGTCATCTCCTAGGTTTATCAAATTCTTCCATGCTAGTTCTTTGACCTCGCATTTGGGCAGAGTATTAAATACTTTCAGCGTTCTCCTTAGATATTGTAGCCCATCTCGTCTTTTCAGCACAAAGAGTTGAAGCTCTCTATCGACATGCCAGCTAAGAATGCCTCCAGACAACTTTCCGGGAGTTGGCAATCTTACATTCTTCTTCACAGCCAGCTTAGTTCTCTTCTCTTCCTTTCTAAACCACAGCTGCCGTTTTTCATCATTTGTAAGTTCTCTTTCAGGCTCCTCACTCTCTGATTCAACATTAAAAGCATCTTTAAAGGCATCGATGTCTATCAAATTCTGTTCAGCTGTAGTATATGTATCTGTGATAGGATTCTGTTGAACAATGATCTCATCTGCCTCATCTTCTTCGTCAACTAAAACCTCATCATCAGATTTCCAGTCTGCAATGTCTTCTGGCAGAAACTCCCCTTCTTCAAGATCTTCAATCTCATCCTCAAAATCAAACATCACCTCATCATCTTCAATATCCATTAAGGCTTCAATCATCTCGCTCTCAACAGTGTTTGAAGTTCCACTTTCACCTTCTCCTTCTCTCATACCGGACTGACTTGGCTCCCCCTGAATTTGAGCTTGCTGAGCAGTCTTTAGAGAAAGATCTGCTAGCTCACTCTCTCTTTCAGTATCTGGATCATTGCCATCATCTTCTCTCCTCAACACCTCATCTTCTCTGCAACTACTCTCCCCCTGAGCTTGCAGATTTTTCATTAATTGCTCTAGGAGAGTTTTCATTGTCTTCATCTCAGATGCTTGATCAGCTACTGTTGTGCGCAACTCAACATTTTCCTTATCAAGTCTGGCATTATGTGCTTGAAGCTCTTTCACTGCTGTTGTCAGTTGGAAAATTTGGACTGTCTGGAAATCCACCTTTCCCTTCAGCTCTGTGAACCGCTGATTGTCAGTGAATGTAGTTGATGGTGATGAAGTGGAGGCGGATGTTGATGGAGCGGTGGTAGGGTGAACAGCTGGTAACACAGGCTCAGGAGCCGAAGTGGATGGAGCTCCCTGCATGAATCTATGCCGCCTCGCCCTATGCCTAGGCACGAATAACATCCGGCATTAAATCAGGTTAGCAACTACGACCTAATCAGTATTTAATAGCCAATTATAACCTAATCAGTGGTCATTAGAAATTAATCAAAGTGATTAACAAGGCTCATGAAGAAATTCAACTCAATTAGAATCAAATTCATCGGTGCGATGAATCGGGAAATCAATTAATCCGATCGATTTACGATATGAAGGATTAATTCAACTAAGTACATAATTAAATTATGATTAGTGACACTAATCATACACTAATACAATTACTTAACATTAATTATGCAAGACTAAAACGATTCATTAAAACAATGCATCCAAAAGTATTTATGAATTTACATAAAAAGTGAAATACAAGAATACATTCTAAATACATTTATACAAAAAAAATACATGGAAATACCATGTATATGGCCGGCCCCTAGGTTGTACAACTTAGGAGTTGACTTCAAATATTTTATTTCCAAAAACCATTCTACTTTAAACACCATCATTTTCTTTAAAAGTGCACACAACCTTTGTCTCCCATGCCTTTCATAATTGCAAGACCTTTACATTCTCTATAAATAGAGAGCTATTTTCATTCATTTGATTCACACCAAAACCCCCTCTTTTCTCTCCTCATATCCGGCCACACACACCCACACATACTACACACAATTTTCTTTCAAGTGTTCTTCATTTTGTGGAAGTGTTCTTGGTGAAATCCTTCAAGATCCAACCTTCTTCACACTTGTATTCTTATATTTCATCAAAGTAAGTAAATACTAACTTATGTCATCTTATATTTATGTTTACATAAGTCTTTCATAATATATATATAATCACCAACGACAACAAGTTTCATAAAAACTCAAGTTTATAAGTCACTAGTTTTGTTTTTAAGTTGTATTCTTTAAATGTGTTTATAAATATATAAACACATCACATAAGTATAAATTTTACGAAAACAAGTGATATATATGTGTTTTATAACTTTTATACAAGTAGTCTTTGAATAAACAACAAGAATCACTAGTTATTTCAAGTTTATAAACTACGGATTTTCGGCAGAAAATTTACATCAACTTTGAAAAATCATAACTAATTCATAACTTAACGAAATGAGTTGATTCTCGTCTCAAAAGTTAGATCTATGTCTTAACTATAAATCTGAAAGTTTTCATAATTTATTTGGAGTTTAAGACCCCCCAGAAATTATTTGGGAAAACAAAAGTTTGACAGCTCAAAATTGGCCAACATAGGGTTTTCAACAAGCTTTTTCCCCAACCTAAACATCTCGAAAAATGGCCACTCTTGACTTTAAAAATTCTTTGTGTATAGTAATTTAATGTCCAAGAAAACCAAAGCCTAAATCGTTTTGGAGCTTGGTCAAAAACAGCCTCAAAGTAGGCCGAAAAACCTTCGAAAAGCTGGAAAATTATATATATAAACTTGACGTTTTAAGTGGGTTTTATTTATAAACTTGTAATGTTGGGTGATTTAAAACATAACAACATTTATACATATATATTATCATATATGGGAGTTATTAAATCCCTTATATCATTTAGGACTCGGTTAAACGCGTCCGGTGTCATCACTCATCAACAACGAAAATTGTCGTTTTTACGATCATTTTGCCATCCACATGCAGTGAGTCTTCATAGCCCCTATTTTCACTATCTATTGGGGTGGAAATACATACACTGTTTTCATATGGACATCAAAACTGTTTATTTCTTATATGTATTACATGTTTGGATCCATCAGCCCTCAAATCATGAACCGTTAATTGCATTTATTTGTAAGCGCGAATATATTGTGGATAGATCTATCGGGAGTCATGTCCCCCATTCGGGTTAGTTCGGCTCGGCTAACAGCGGGTGCATATATATTCATCACACAGTATTACGTAGGGGAATACTGCACAGGGCAAACTCATTTAATTAAGCTTCGGTTGCATGATGGTTTATGTAATACATACACGTAATCTATGTTTTATAAATTCAACTCATCTGGTAATGTCCATACAACTGGTCTTTTCGCGTAAACCTATGAGCTCACCAACAATTCGTTGACGTATTTTAGCATGTATTTTCAGGTGATTAAGGCATGCACATTTATCGGAAGCATTCCATGGCTTCCGTTCATTTTGGAGTCGCATCATTTTCAAACTCGGAGATTTATTTGCATTTTTCCTGATAAACTATATATTGTATATAAATCTTGGTATTTTAAGAACAACTTATGCTGTATTTTGGTTATGTAAGACAATATTTATATTTGAAGTTAAATCAATGTATTTTTGAAAACGTCCATATAGTGGTCGTTCGTTATGATTATGGTTACGCTTCCGCGACATCACGCTCCGAGGTAACGGGGTGTGACAGATTAGTATCAGAGCCATAGTTATAGTGAACTAGGTTGCATTAGTACCTAGACTATAATTGTTACAAAAACTAAACTTTCTTCAAGAACTGTGAATACATATATGGACCCTGATAGCAATGACATGTCGAACAATACGTTTATTATCCTCTTGACTCAGAGGATGAATTCTCACCCATGGAACAAGGAAGCTAAGGTGACACTGAGGTGTACTTTCCCACCCAAACCAAATCAATGACGATGTAATGGACCTGTCAAAACACAAGGAGGGCAATTGTGGCCCTGCAGCACAAATTTGCTCCAGCATCACCACCACATATTCCATCCTACACCCTATTCAGAAACCATCCCAATGGACCATTAAGGAAGTTCACCCCTAGGAAAAGGGTGTGACTGGCACAACGGGAGTCTATCCCGGTACCTACTCATCAGCCAAGCCCGGCACTGTAACGACAGGCGAACGTAAGACAATGGGGATGGATGCCTCACACTCTCCAAGAGTGGAGAAACAAGGAAGGGATCCCAAGCCAGTTAAAAATACCATCTTCTTCTCAAGTACCGACAATTACCCAGGAACCTACGCAACGAACGGTACCTCTGTTGGTGGCAAGGGCTGCCAGACACGACCTTCAATTTCGACAAATCCACCAGGAGGTCGGTGAGATCTCTGCAAGGATTAAACAGGAGACAATACAAACCACCAATATACCTTCGGACAACCAGAATACCCAGGCGATTCAACAAGACGGAATAGACAAATTGTGACAGCAACTAGCAGAGCGCAAAGCCCGTAATGCTACCCAACGACTTAACGCTCTGGAGTACGAGGAAACCTCGAAGGCATCTCATACTTAGTACCCTTCCTACCATTTTATAGTATTTCTCTAGGCTATACTATCTGATATAAATTAGGGTATGTAAGGCTTAAGAATTTATCGAAAAATTCCGACCATATCATGTATAAAAATTTGGTATCAAGCATATTAATGAAGAACTAAGTTTTATATATAACTAGGTGCATGAGGATATGTAGTACGACAATCTTCCTAAGAAATTTCAAACCCATAGACTTATCCTCTTACCCCATTAGATACCACATATGCATTTCTACTATTTGATACTGGTGCTGATAGGAGCTTTATATACATTAAGTACAGTAAGTGAATAAAATCCATTCTTACACCAAAAATGTCACTTATGCTATTAAGGTTGATGACAGTAAGACGCGTAAGACAAATAAGTGAAGGATGCTCCTTAGAATTTGTAGGCCAACTCTTTAAGACAGACTTGATGCCCGTCAAACTGAGAAGTTTTTACGTGGTCATAGGCATGGATTGACTATCGAAAAATCATGTGGAAATAGTGTGCAACAAGAAGACGGTTCATATACCTTTAGCCAATAAGAAGGTCCTTACTGTCCAAGGCAAAGCAAGAGATACCAAAGTAAGCATCATCTCTAGCATTAGGACCCTGAAGTGTTGATAGAGAGGGAGCCAAAGGGAATGCGGCTCGAAAATATTCTTATTATTTATGGTTACCCTAACGTTTTTCCAGAACACTTACCTGAACTCCCAACATTGAGGCAAGTCAGATTCAAAAAAAAAAAAATCGGCCTAGTATCAGGTGCGGTACCAGTGGCTCGAGCACCATGCCGATTAGCCCCATCATAATGTAAGAATCGTCCAACCGACTGTACGAACTCTTAGATAAAAGGTTTATCAAACCGAGTTCCTCGCTTTGGAGGAGCTCCAGTTTTGTTCATAAAGAAGAAGGATGGAACCTTCAGAATGTGCATCAATTACCAAGAGCTAAATAAACTAAAAGAATCGATACCCGCTCACAAGGATCAATGACTTGTTTGACCAAACTCCAAGAATTAAGCTTCTATTCGAAGATCCACCTAAGGTCTGGTTATCATCAGGTTAGAGTTCTCAAGAAAGATATTCCAAAAACAGCCTTTAGATTCTGTTACGCTCATCATAAATTCCTATTAATGCCATTTGGATTAACTAGTGCCTCAACGGTATGGACCTCATAAATCGGGTGTGCAAACCTTATTCGTGATTGTATTCAGGAATGACATCTTAATCTACTCACGAAACAAGGAGGAGCACGAACAAACATTTAAGACAGATTCTAGAGTTGTTGAAGAAAGAACAACTATATGCTAAGATTTCTAAGTTTCACTTTTGGTTAAGAGAGGTGAAATCCCTCGGTCACGTGATCAATTGTAAAGGAAACCAAGTCGACCCCGCAAAGATCGAGGCTATCATGAATTGGTCAACTCTTAGAACCCCCATAAAGATACGACAGTCCTAGAGTCTTGCAACTTATTATATGCAATTATCAAAAATTTCTCAAAGATCACCAGAGCTCTAACAAAACTACCTGAAAAGACATTAAGTATGATTGGGGCAAGGATCAGGAGACATCATTCAGTTTGATTAATTTCTAATGACCACTGATTAGGCTATAATTGGCTATTAAATACATATTAGATCATTGTTGTTAACCTGGTTTAGTGCCGGATGTTACAGTCTCCCCCTGTTAAGGGAATTTCGTCCAGAAATTAGTCGTGTTCTCCACTGCTTGAATATTTGAGAACAGCTGAGGGTATTTTTCTCGAAACTGATCTTCGTGTTCCCACGTATACTCAGGACCTCGCATAGAGTTCCATCTGACTTTTATTATCGGGATCCGACTGTGCTTTAGTTTCTTGACTTCTCGGTCCATTATTTCCACAGGTTGCTCAATGAAGTTCAACTTATCATCAAATTCTAGCTTGTCCATGGGTATAACGAGTGTTTCATCAGCCAGGCACTTCTTAAGATTGGACACGTGAAAGGTATTATGAACGTTACTAAGCTCTGGGGCAGATCGAGTCGGTAAGCTACCGGGCCAATCCTTTTGGTGATCTTGAATGGTCCGATATAACGAGGATTGAGTTTTCATCGTTTCCCAAAACGGATTACGCCCTTCCAAGGCGAGACCTTCAACATTACTTGATCTCCCTCTTGAAATTCCAAATCCTTCCGTCGAACGTCTGCATAACTTTTCTGTCGATCCCGCGCGATCTTTAATCGGTTACGAATCTGGGCTATCTTTTCTGTAGTCTCTTGGATGATCTCGGGTCCAGTAATCTGACTATCTCCTACTTCGGCCAAACAAAGTGGTGATCGACACTTTTGCCCATAGAGTGCCTCGAATGGGGCGGTCTTAATACTCGAGGGATAGCTGTTGTTATGGGAAAACTCGACTAATGGCAGGTGCCTGTCCCAACTTTTGCCAAAGTCGATAACGCATGCCCTTAGCATGTCTTCCAAAGTCTGAATCGTCCTTTCACTCTGACCATCCGTCTGCGGGTGATAGGCTGTGCTCATATCCATGCGTGTTCCCAATGCCTCTTGCAATGACTGCCAAAATCTTGATGTGAACCGGCTATCCCTGTCTGATATAATTGATACTGGCACTTTATGCCTTGAGACGACTTCTTTAAGATAGATTCGTGTTAGCTTATCCATCTTATCAATCTCCTTGATTGGCAGGAAGTGTGCGGTTTTGGTAAGTCAATCCACAATCACCCAAATGGTGTCATAACCTCCAGAAGTCTTTAGCAACTTGGTGATGAAATCCATGGTGATGTTCTCCCACTTCCACTGGGGTATTTCTGGTTGAACTAGCAATCCTGATGGCTTCTGGTGCTCAGCCTTAACCTTCAAACATGTTAAGCACTTGCGGACATAGGTAGCAATGTCAGCCTTCATGTTTGGCCACCAGTACATTCCCTTCAAGTCATGGTACATCTTATCTGACCCTGGATGAATAGAATATCTTGTTTTATGTCCTTCATCCATGACCAGTTTCCTTACTTCTCTGAATTTTGGAGCCAAATTCTGCCCATGAAGTACCAGCATCCATCTGGCTTGATTTCCAACTGCTTATCCATTCCTCTCAAGGCTTCATCCAGTAGATTACCCTCCTTGACCGCTTCTTCTTGTGCCTCGCGGACTTGATAGTTTAGGTTTGACTGTATAGTCATGACCAAAGCTCGGACTCTCAATGGTTTAACCTGTTCCTTTCGGATAAGGGCATCAGCTACAACCTTCGCCTTCCCCGGATGATAACGAATTTCGCGGTCATAATCGCTAGGCAGCTCAACCCAACGATGTTGCCTCATATTTAACTCTTTCTGATTCAGAATATGCTGAAGGCTTTAATGGTCTGTGAACATCGTGCACTTAGTTCCGTACAGGTAGTGCCTCCATATTTTGAGAGCAAACACCACTGCTCCAAGCTCCAAGTCATGAGTCGTATAGTTCGCCTCGTGGATTTTGAGCTGCCGTGATGTGTAAGCAATGACTTTATGCCTTTGTATAAGCACACAACCTAATCCATTGTGTGAGGCATCACAGTAGACCACAAAATTTTCTGTCCCTTCAGGTAAGGACAGAATTGGTGCACTACACAATCTTTGTTTTAACTGCTGAAACGCCTTTTCCTGCTCTTCACCCCAGATATATTTTACATCTTTCCGAGTCAACTCTGTTAGGGAACCTGCTATCTTTGAGAAGTTTTCATTAAATCGCCTATAATAACCGGCAAGTCCTAGAAATTGGCGGATTTCCGTGGGAGTTCTAGGAGTCGCCCAGTTCTTTATGGCCTCGATTATTGATGGGTCAACTTGGATTCCCTGGCTGTTGATAGCATGTCCTAGGAATTTAACTTCTCGCAACCAAAATTCACATTTTGAAAATTTGGCGTATAACCGTTCCTTCTCTAACAACTCCAAGATCAGCTTGGGATGTTGTTCGTGCTCCTCCTTATTTCTAGAATAGATGAGGATATCGTCTATGAACACTATTACAAATTTGTCCAGATACGGTTTACACACTCGATTCATGAGGTCCATGAATACGGCTGGTGCGTTGGTCAAACCGAATGACATCACCTGGAATTCGTAATGTCCATAACGAGTCTTGAGTGCTGTCTTGGGAATGTCTTCTTCTCGATCCTTTACTTGATGATAACCAGATCGTAGATCAATCTTAGAGTAGAAGCTAGATCCCTGTAGTTGGTCAAATAGGTCATCAATTCTGGGAAGGGGGTAGCGGTTCTTTATCGTTAACTTATTTAGCTCTCGTATCTGAATGATCCGTCTTTCTTTTTCACAAATAAGACCGGAGCTCCCCAAGGTGAGGAACTTGGTCGAATGAATCCTTTATCCATCAACTCTTGTAGTTGATTGGATAGCTCTTGCATTTCAGAAGGAGCGAGTCTATATGGGGCCCTTGCGACCGGTGCAGCTCCCGGCACCAAATCGATTTGGAATTCTACTTGCCTAGCTGGTGGAAGTCCAGGCAAATCTTTTCGGGAAGACCTTCGGATAGTCACAAACCATTGGAATATCCTCGAGTCGTTTCTCCTCCGACTCTTTTTCTGCAATCAGTACTAATACCGCATGGCAACCTTTTCAAAGGAACTTTAATGTTCTTAGGCCGGATATGACATTCAGCTGACGGTTCTTTCTTTCCCCTTGGACTGTTAGGACCTTCTTCTTGTGGAGTGGTATCCGTACCACTTTCTTACCGCACAAAATTTCGGCATGATTGTGTGACAACCAATCCATGCCAATTACTATATCAAAACTTCTGAGTTCTATAGGCATCAAGTCTATCTTAATGGGATGATCTGCCAGCTTCAGTGTGCATTCCTTAATAATACTATTTGCCTCTATTATTTTGTCGTCAGCCAGTTCTATAGTATAAGAGTTGTCTAAGGGAAAAGGAGTGGCATTCAATTGCTTACTAAACTTGTCAGATATAAAGATCCTATCAGCCCCAGTATCAAAGAGTATGTAAGCGTAAATGTCATTTAAAAGAAGCGTACCTGATATCACATGGGGATCCTGACGAGCGTCACCTGCTCCTAACACAAAAGCTCTCCCCTGAGCTCCTCCACCATTCCTCAACTTCGGACACTCACTCCTAAAGTGCCCGGCAGCTCCACATTCATAGCAGCCTCTCTGAATGCCGCCATTGATACCCGGGGTTCCAAATTTACAATCCTTGGCTAAATGACCAATACGTTTGCATTTTCCACAAGGGGTTGGGCAGGGACCCTTGTTGTGATGTAGGTGCATTGGGTGCAGAAAGGCTTTGTTACTGTGTAGCCCTTCCTTGACTCAACTCCTTCTACATAAGCCTTGATTGTCTCGGGCTTCTTGGATTGCGAGCCCGTATTCTTCCCAGACTTGTCCTTCCATTTCCTCTTGTTTCCCCGGCCTTGGCTTCGTTTCTCCGGGACACTTGATCCATAAGGTTGTTAGCCATTCTAATGGCGTCCTGAATGGTGGTTGGGTTGGAGGCGGTGACATTGCCTTGAAGTTGAGGAGCGAGTCCCCAAATGTAACGCTCGATTTTCTTGTATTCAGGGGTCACCATCTGAGGACACAGAATGCTCAGTTCGTGGAATCGGTTGGTGTACCCAGCTACGTCCGTTCCTTTCATAGCCAGATTCCAAAACTTTGACTCCATCTTATGTAACCCATTTCTTGGGTAATACTCGTCGGTCATCATTTGTTTCAACTCGGTCCAGGCGAGTGGTAAGCTGCATCAATCCCCACAGACTGGGTATACGAGTTCCACCATGTCAAGGCACTATCTTGCAGAGTGTGGGTGGCGAACTTCACTTTGTCCCCTTCAATACATCCACTAACACGGAAGACAGACTCCAACTTTTCGAACCATCGTACTAATCCGACGGCTCCTTAACTTCCATTGAAGTATCGGGGCTTGCAACTCAAAAACCCCTTAATTCCACAACCCTTTGGGTGGGTTTCAGTTCCTCCCGTGGTGCGGCTAGCACCACCATCTCCATTAGCTGAACTGTTTCGGTTGGTCTCATAAGTGGCTATAGCAGCGGCCACTCTTTGTGCGACTAGTTCCTCAATTTCTACAGCGTTCATAGCTCTTCTTGGCGACATTATCTTAAAGTTTAAAGAAAAGAGCATAGTGTAAGAAGTTAAATCTTAAAGATTTAAAATTTTTCTTAAGGCACATCACTATAATCATCAAACACAATTTCATAAGTAACTTGCAATATTCATTAATCATTCATAACTTTCTTACAATGGGCGGGTTATTACCCGAAAATTTTTATCCTACACTATTACATAATATTTTTCCTAACATTACAAAGATAGATAAAGGGTACTAAGTGTGGGAGTGATTAGGGGTCTCTCCCTTCTCCATCGGGTGGAGGCGCTGAGTCAGCTCCTCGATCCGAGCTTTGCTTTCGGCTAGTTGCTGCCGAAGCTCATCCAGGCCATCCTGTTGGATGGTGAGGGCATGCTGGTTAACCCAGTATAAATTGGAGTTCTGAATCTCCTCTGGCTCCAGACGAGCGGTCAATTCTCCAATATCCTGGTTAAGTAACCGGATTTGGAGGTCATGTCGGGAAGACCGTGCTACTAGCAGGGGTACGGTTTGGTCAGCCGTCTCCTGGGTGAGTGGTGGGATTGGTGCGGAGGATGGTCCTCCAACCTCGAATGGTAAGGGATTCCTTCCTCTTGCCTCCGCTCACGGAGAGTTTCAGGCATCCAGCCCCATCTTCGGGCGTCTACCCGTCGGTGCTGTGGTGGGGGATTGGGTTGGGGAGTCGAGATAGGAATAGACTCCCGCCTCGGTGTGATCACCCACTTTCGGGGTGTGTACAACATCTTTGGGCCGTTTGGGTATGGACGGTACGGCTTGAATGATGGCTCTGCTGGGTGGTATGGAGTGCGGGCGGGGATTGCCGGGGATGGTGGATCTACCCTGGCGTTGTCCTCTTCCATCTGTTCTTCTTCATCCGATTCTTCCATTGGATCCTCGTCCTCCGAGGGGTCTTCCTCCTCGGTGGGGTCCTCCTCAGAACATATTCTGGATTGTATGGGCTGGTAGGGGTATACTCCTCTCCTGAGTCAGACAAGATGATTATCTCTTGGTCGGACATGTTTTCTGCTATCAAGGTCCATGCATAGTCTTTTAGTTAGTTACAAAATATTTTTAAAATCAGTAAAACTTAAGTGCAGTTATAGTCTAGGGTACTTATGCAACCTAGTTCACTATAACTATGGCTCTGATACCAATCTGTCACACCTCGTTACCCCGGTTGGCAACGAAGCGCGACGTCGCGGAAGCATAACCATAATCATAACGAACGACCACTATATAGACGTTTTAAAAATACATCGTTAAAACTTTAAAATACAGCAATGCTTTTCATAGTCTGATATGAGAAATGAAGTTCGCACAAATACAGAGATTTAATTAAATAATTAAAATATCCAAAATAATGCAGCTAAATCTCCAATAATTTTGAACATGCATGCGACTCCATGAATGCGGAATCTTGAAAGTAAAATACGTCCGAAGGCATACTTGCTTTAATTCCCTGAAAATACACGCTAAAATACGTCAACAAAAATTGTTGGTGAGCTCATAGGTTTACACGTAAATCTGACTTGTATGGACAACAATAGTAGAGTTTGAATTTATAAAATCATAAATTCCATGTTATGTGTTACATATAAACCATCATGCAACCGAAGCTTAATTAAAATGAGTTTGCCCTGTGCAGTATTCCCATACGTAATACCGTGTGTTGAATATATATGCACTCGCTGTTAGCAGACCCGAACTAACCCGAATGGGGGACATGACTCCCGATAGATCTATCCACAATATATTCGCGCTTACAAGTAAATGCAATTAACGGTTCATGATATAAGGGCTGATGGAACCACATGTGTAATACATAATAGAAATGAAGTTGTTTTCGTGTCCATATAAAAATGAAGCACGTATTTCAACCCCAAAACATAACATTGTGAAAATAGGGGCTATGAGGACTCACCGAGCTTGCGATGGCAAAAATGAGCGTAAAAAGCTATTTAGCGTAAATGGATGGATGATGCGTCGAGTGAGTTTAATCGAGTCCTAAATGATAATAAGAACTTAATATCTCTAATATATGATAATATATATTTATCTATTTTTATGTCTTAAGTCACCCAACATTACAAGTTTATAAATAAAACCCGCTTAAAACGTCAACTTTATATATACATAATTTTCCAGTTTTTTTGGAGGTTTTTCGGCCTACTTTGAGGCAGTTTTTGACCAAGCTCCAAAATGTTTTAGGCTTTGGTTTTCTAGGACGTTAAACTACTATATACAAAGGATTTTTAGAATCAAGAACGGGCATTTTTCGAGATGTTTAGGTTAGGGAAAAAGCTTGTTGAAAACCCTATGTTGGCCATTTTTGAGCTGTCAAACTTTCGGTTTCCCAAATAATTTCTGGAGGTCTTAAACTCCAAAATAAATTATGAAAACTTCCAGATCAATAGTTAAGACATAGATCTAACTTTTGAGATTAGAATCAACTCATTTCGTTAAGTTATGAATTAGTTATGATTTTTTTCAAAGCCGATATAAATTTTCTGCCGGAAATCCGCAGTTTATAAACTTGAAATAACTTATGATTCTTGTTGTTTATTCAAAGACTACTAGTATAAAAGTTATAAAAGTTATAAAACACATATATATCACTTGTTTTCATAATATTAACATTTTTATGATGTGTTTATATATTCATAAACACATTTAAAGAAACAACTTAAAAATAAAAACTAGAAACTTATAAACTTGAGTTTTTACGAAACTTGTTGTTGTTGGTGATTATATATATTATGCAAGACTTATATAAACATAAATGTAGTGATGAAATAAGTTAGTATTTACTTACTTTGAAGTATTTAGAGTATGATTTAGAGTAGAAGTTGAAATCCTTGCAAGATTTGGACCAAGAACACTTGAAGAACACTTGAAGGAAAAGGTTTGTGATGTGTGTGTGTATTTGGCCGGATCCAAGAGGAGAGAAAAGAGGATTTTTGGTGTGAAAAATAATGAAGAGGAGGCTCTCTATTTATAGAGAAATTTTTGGTCTTTCAAATGATGAAAGGCATGGAAGGTAGGAGGTTGTGTGCACTTTTAAACAAAATGATTGTGTTTAAAGTAATATTAAAATATTTGAAGTCAACCACTGTAAATCACATGCCTATTGGCCGGCCCCTTTATGTATTTATAGTGTATTTATTTTTTTTTTGTATAAATGTATTTTGAAATGTATTCTTGTATTTCCCGTTTCTTGTAATTTCATAAATACTTATGGATGCATTGTTTAAATGAATTGTTTTAGTCTTGCATAATTAATGTTAAGTAATTGTATTAGTGTTTGATTAGTGTCACTAATCATAATTTAATTATGTACTTAGTTGAATTAATCCTTCATAACGTAAATTGATCAGATTAATTGATTTCCCGATTCATCGCACCGATGAATTTGATTCTAATTGAGTTGAATTTTCTAATAAACCTTGTTAATCACTTGATTAATTTCTAATGACTACTGATTAGGCTATAATTGGCTATTAAATACAGATTAGATCATTGTTGCTAACCTGGTTTAGTGAACTTCTCTTGTACGTAGTGATATTGTCATTGCCTTCGATCCAAATACTAGTAACCTATACAGATATATGGTTTAACATGGTGAACTATCCATTTTGTTTTAAAAAAATAAAACTCAAGTTCTTATATTCAAACCTCAGATGTAGTTAGTCGGTTGTACACCCTCTAGTCAAGTTCCACCGACGCATTCAAAGTGACGATGTAGTTTTTGAGCGGTCCTAACTCAGCAAGTCTTCGAAATGCTCTCACATACAGCTTTATAGAAAGAACACGCATCAATATCTGAATGATGAATCTATCAAGATTTGACAAATGTATTCTATGTGAATGATCATATTAAGAATCATAAAAATATAACTGTAAGTATCTAGGTATTCCATCCACTGGAACTAAATGATCGATTTTATGATATACTCCACTATGCACACAAAAAGTATATGCCCCAGATGTCATATTAGCTGTTGAATCATCTAAAGTTACACCCATTGACGTGAAGGAAAAGTTTTTGTTGTACGCATGTATATTGTTTCTGAATATTTCACCTAATTCAGATTGGGAGGTGAAGAGATGGTATAACCCTTGAGGAAGAGTTGAGTGTGCCAACACTATCTTTCGACTCATGCAACAAAAGGTAGGAAATTCAAATTGTAAGCATTTTGCTTCACAATGAACACACAAATTTTGAACCTTTAAGACACGATGCTCTGTAGGGATACCCTCGTAAACAAAATTATATGGATCCTCATTATGGATCTCATCTCATATCAATGGGTTATCATTGACCTCAGCAGAACATCCTAAATCCATTCTATTGAGTGAAAAAGTGTTAATATAAGTAAATAAATTATGTAACATAAAACTAATGCGAAACTTTTATTGATAATAATGCTGATAATTAAATTATACATCAACCTATTGAAACGTGAACGACTACTTCATCAAAGAGAGGTAGTAGGTTACCACATAAACTTCGGTTGCCTGTATTAGAACGGATACAATTATCAAGATCGTAATAATCAATGAAATTGCATATAACCAAAAAGTATATTAACTGTATGATTTTTACCATTTAGATTTTCATGTGTTAACTCTGAACACATTTGGCTCGTTCCTTCTCTACTTGAGTTGTCCAACGATCTAGTGTCCTTTCTGGAACATTCATCTGATGTTCGTTGATAATGTCTATTTCGTTTTTGAAAAACCTGTGTTTGATACGATGTAAAATTTCTTTGTTTCCATTTATCGCATCAAGAGAGTGTGGTATTTTCTCCACATCGAACATCATTGCCCTAGTTTCACAATTCTCTGTAATATATTGGGAAATATTTATATCTTGATTTTGTAATATTACTAATGGTACCCTTTGTGGAGTTTCCGTATATTCCAGTTGTTTCTCCTATCGTGATATTTTTCTTTCCTTGATCTTCTCCTTTTGTCGTGCATAATACTGTCGGTTGTATTCTTTTTGCTTTTCTGAAATAATATTAGGTAACCGATAATTCGTCGTATGATTATAACAAACACAATAAAAAAAATATGATACTCATTTTTACGTATTTCACATACCTTTTTTAACATCTATATCAACTTGAGAGACATCACCATTAACATTTTTTCTTAACTTTTATTGTTCATAAAACTCTTTTTTTCTCTTTCTACGATTTTCCTAGTAGTTTTTAGAAAATATAGATCATGTACTTAAACAATTAAACTACATGCCAATAAAAAATATTCATGACATTCATTTATTTAATGTACATACGATTCTGTATATCAATATATACTTGAGCGACTTTACCCATATTTGTTGGGTACATTTATAAATAGAGAAGAAAACAATTTTATTGTAAAAAGTTTAAGGGTGTATTTTGTAATTACACAATAGCTTGTATTGTGTATATAAATAGGATAAGAGTTCTGTAGAGGGTGACAGTGGAGATACGCATGTGATACGGTTGAGAGAAAGAACTGATCGTGTCAAGCAAGAAAGCTCAATGTAATATTCTCTCAACTCAATTGTAATCATTAGATATTTTGTGTTCATGATTGTTGTTCTTATTGTTTGATTGTTGAATTGGATTGTTGATATTGAATTATTATTTGGTAACAGAGCCAAATATGGCTAAAATTGTGTGATTTTTGGATCTGATTTTGAAAATTTTGAAGTACTGTTTCATCGAAAATTTCAAATTCAGAAAATCTCGAAGGGTTTTTGATGTAGAGGATGAAATGAAGTGATATTTGGATCGAAGGTGTTGTTTTTACTTTCGAATTCATTGAGATAAGTCTCAAATTCTAATTCCAAACACACAGAAATTAATCTGGAATTTACCGTTTTTTGGAAAAAAGTAGTGTTCTTCACATCTTTTGACTAATTTTGGGTGTTTAATCTGAAATTAGTCAAAGTCTTTTTACAAAAAGTGTATATATGTGTAAAAGGAACCTTCAAAATCATTCGAGGTCAATTCGTGAATTTTTGTTAATAAAAGTTTGAATCTGAACTTGTTTTTATTGAAAAATGATAAAACTCGGGCAAAATAGAGTTCATAATGTTAATCGAGTTTTACAAAGAAGCATTCGAGTTTCATCAAGTTTTATTCGAGTTTGATGCCTTTGATATTCGAGTTTGATGCCTTTGATATTCGAGTTTGATCTCTTTGTTATTCGAGTTTGATTCCTTTGTTATTTGAGTTTGATTTCTTTGTTAATAGAGTTTCATTTTTTTTTGTTAATCGAGTTTAATTCATCGTCATTCGAGTTTATTCCTATGTCAATCGAGTTTGAGTAGGAATCAATCGAGTTTAGTCTTTTGGTATTCCAGTTTGTGTATTCATCATCTGAGTTCAATTTAGTTTCAGTCGAGTTTGTTGTAAGGCTTATTCGAGTTTCATACTTAGTCAATCGAGTTTGTTTCTTGTTTAATCGAGTTTTATACTTCATTAACCGAGTTACATCCTTTATTGTTAATATGAAATCCCGAATATATTCAGCACCTTGACGTTTTTCTCATCAAACACATGAAGAAACAAGCTCAATAAATGTGTTTTTAATAAGAAAGAAGACAATATGAATGTTGGTGAATATGGAAGAACAGTGGCGGCTCCAAGAGAAGATTCAAATGTAGGTCAACCGTGTATTGTCAAAAAGCAACCCTAGGAGCCTTTATAGGCTCATTTAATTAACTTACAAGACTTGGCAACAATGGCCCCTACACTATTACATAAGAAAGAAATTACATAGAAATAAATACAAGACACATTACAATGTTAATAAATATTACAAAATAACTCCTAGGATCGAAATAATTAATCTAACAATCTCCCCCTTTTCGATCACTTAGGAGGTCCTGGAACTCGCGCATGATCTGTTGATTCACGAAGACCAAGTATGACATCGAAACGTCTGGTTACTTGTCTTGTATGTAGCCGCTCGTTCAGGTAGTCTATGCCGCTGAGTGTATTTTGTATCTCCGTAGGTGAGCATCTCTGTTCAGGATCTGGTTGAGCATCATAATCTTGTACTTTCTTTGTGAGAGCAGCTCGAACCAGTCGAAGTGTACCATCGGAATAGCAAGGTAGATCCTCAAAGCGCATATACCTTTTGTAGCCCTTGTGGTTCACAAAAATAACACCCGGATCTCCTTTAAGTATAACTCTGTAGGCCGGGTGGTGGGCTAAAAGAAAACTATCTTGTTCTGGTGCTCGTAGGCCCACCTTAACCATAGCACTCTCGATCGCCATCTGAAAATCTCTTAAGCACATTATGATCGATCGGCGATTCATGCTTCGAACTAAGGCACCTACAGCTGTCATGTGGGATAGACGTTTTCTGATTCGACTTTTCAGACTGTTGTGAAGGAACTCAACGTCATCCGCTCTTATGTAGTCAAGGTCATACTCAAAGATGTCATCTCCCGTACCATCTTCTCTTTCCACTTGATAGGAGGGATAGAATACTTTGGCTCTTTTGCACATGGTAATTGATTTGAGTTTTTTAATCTTTGACTTTGACACCTTAGACCTTTGTTCCCGGAGCATCAATTGGTAGTATTCGGCCTGTTCAGCTTTGGAGACATTCGTAAGTTCCATGAGTAGGCGTCTGCTGAAGGCTCCAGGTTTCTTTCTGAATACCATCTTGAATCTTTCTTCTAGATATGGATTCTGAAATCGCTCCGGGGGAAAGTTCTGCAGGAATTCTTTCAGGCCTTGAACGGGGGGTTCTTCGATTTCGTCCTTTTTAGCTTCAAGAAGCTTTATGATAGCCCCCCGCCGTTCTTGACGCATTTGATCTTTTTCGCTCTGCGGCAGTGTGTGAACTTTTCCTTTCGTGTAGTGGTCTACCTGTACTGAGATGATGAAGACCCAGGAGCAAAAGATGGTGTCGGAATCTGCGTGTTTGTGATCAAGGCTAGGGAATCATTTGGTTTCAACCCTGTGTTGGCTGATAGCAGTAGAGAGGCCAATTGAGTTGCCATCAGCTTCTGTTGATCCACATCGCCTTGATATTTCTTAAGCTCCTTAAAGACGACATTTATAGATACCTCAGGGATGTTCAAGACTCTCTTCGTTGCCCTACATGCAAGCTGCCACTCGGGGGCTAAGGCGGCAAAGAATTGGATGTTTATGTCATCCCGATCCTTTTTGATGTGCAGTTTATTCAATTCATTAAGGACTGCACAAAACCTGGTAAACGTGGATTGCAGAGATTCCCCGTCTTTGGCGCGGAATTCTGAAAACTTTGCCTTTGCCTCTTCAATTTTGGCACGGTCATCAAGATCTGCCCCCAGCATTTGGATTTCCAGCTCGTCCCACATTTCTTTTGCAGACATTTTACTGTCTACACCTACCAGAATATCAGTGGGGAGGGCTTGATAGATCAGATATTCTGCCCTCTTATCAGCATGCTGGCGATCCCTTTCGGCGTCATTTGCCGGCTCTCTTTCGACTTTGGAGGCTAGGACAGGAGGATCAGCCTCGGGTCTGGCAGCAATTTCTCTGTAGTAGATGACGGGCCCTTCGGATATTGATTGAAGCATCATATTCCCGAGAGGTTGCATTCCGACGAATTTCAGGAACCGGGCTTTCCATTGTTCGTATTCATCAGGATAGAGAACAGGTGGTCTGTTCTCAGATCCGAGTACAAGAGCTTCACGAGACATTATGAGTATAGGTGCTGATTGAGAATGTGGAGATCTTAGAGGTGGAAACTGAGTACAGATGGGTTGGACTGAAAACAGAGTGTTCTGAATTCGGGTGATGAGTTCGGATGAACAGTGATTCGGATGGAGGAACCGAATTCGGATGGATTGAATTCGGATGAAGTGATTTCGGATGAATAGTGAGTCGGATGGGTAGATTTCGGATGACTGTACTTCGGATAGGCCAATTTCGGATGAATAGTAATCCGGATGATGGTCCAAATTCGGATATGTGTCGTAATTCGGATGAGCTTTTCGGATGACCTAAGTTCGGATGGACCTATGGACCGAAATCGGATGAACCGAATTCGGATGAACAGTGAAATGGCCGAAATTTGATGGTTCCGAAATAGGGACAGAAGACCGAATTCGGATGGTCCGAAATGGTGTGGTCCGTAATTAAAAAAAATTTAAGAACAAGTCCCAATAAGTAAAAAATGGAAAGCCTTTCCTGAACTTCGGATGGTCCGAAGTTCGGATTGGACCGAATTAAGGTCCGAAATTGGCTTAGTGGGTGTCCGAAATACACCTAAGTGTGGTCCGAATTAGGATGGTTGTGGGGTCCGAATTTGGTGCCTATATGGTCCGAAATGCTACAGTATATAATCCGAAATACAGCAGGTTTTTACGATTTTTCTAAGGCAGAATAGACAAAAATCGATTTTTATCAGTTTTAATGCCAAAAAAACAGTTCTAAATGATTTATAAACTATTTTAAACACTTTTGGTAGTTTAAAACAACCTAGAAAACACTTAAAACTAGCATGAACACATGAAAAACCCACTTAAAAAACCCATATTTTCAAGCTTCAAAATGGTCGATTCTTGATGATTTTAACAAAGATATGGAAGTAAATGAGTTTAAAATCAGTATATAATGATAATGTGATGTTTATAGAACCATTATAACAGAAGAAACTCGAAAAACCATGGAAAATGAAGATCTAACCGGTTGAATATTGAAGAACTTCGAATAACATGCACAACCCAGCAGATTCCGTAAGTAATCAGTTGAAATCCACCCCTCTGAGCTTTGATACCAATTGTTAATATGAAATCCCGAATATATTCAGCACCTTGACGTTTTTCTCATCAAACACATGAAGAAACAAGCTCAATAAATGTGTTTTTAATAAGAAAGAAGACAATATGAATGTTGGTGAATATGGAAGAACAGTGGCGGCTCCAAGAGAAGATTCAAATGTAGGTCAACCGTGTATTGTCAAAAAGCAACCCTAGGAGCCTTTATAGGCTCATTTAATTAACTTACAAGACTTGGCAACAATGGCCCCTACACTATTACATAAGAAAGAAATTACATAGAAATAAATACAAGACACATTACAATGTTAATAAATATTACAAAATAACTCCTAGGATCGAAATAATTAATCTAACATTTATTAATCGAGTTTCATCATTGTTCATCCGAGTTTTATTCTTAGTCATCCGAGATTGACCTTTGCTGCTTAAATTGACCATAACTTTTGACTGGAACATCGTTAGAAGGCCTAGCATACGCCAAAAGGAAGCTTGAACCGAGATCTACGACTTCTAAAATTGGCAAAGCCGGTCGGGCAATTTTCGAGGCCTAATTCGACTACAGAAAAAAGTTACAGGCATTTTTCTACAAAAAAACTGAAATTTCGACGGCCAAAAGTCAATTCAGAGCTCATTTTCAACAACTTAACATTCACAGTTTCATCTTTTAGAGCTTCAATCAGTAAATCACTCATTTTTCCATAAAAGATCTTGGAAGTTTAATATCAGCAATTCAAAATGGCAAATGAACATCTCTAAAAATCTGAGCTAATTGCTAAACTTACTGAATCTGAAAAGATTCGTAAGAAGAATTATGACATTCTTGTTCAGTTGAATACAGATAAAGCTTTTGCTTTACATGATGTATCAAGACTGAAAGAAGAAGTTTTGGATTTAAAAGAAAAACAAAAGGATTTGAATTCTGAGAATAATATTCATAAATTGAGAATATCTGAATTAACAAAAGAACTTGATGTGTCTAAACAAGAGAATTTTCAGAATGCAACTCAGTGAAAATATCTTTTGCCTGAAAGATCTGAGTTGTACAAGAAAGTTAAATATTTTGAAGAAACACTTTATAAGACAAATCATACTGATCAAAGTTATGTTAAAAACAATTCTTAAGAGTTTTTTGCTCTTGAAAAGGAGTTTTCTTTAACCAAAGATTTACTTGAAAAGGAAAGAAATTAGTTCTTACTTAAAGAACAAGATTTCAAAGCGAAATGTAAATTGTTTGAAGATGAAAGAAAAGTGTTCTTAATTAAAGAACAATCTTTTAGGACTGATTAGAAGTCATTTCATAATGACAGAATTACATATTTGGTCATTATCGAAGGATTAGAAGATCAAATATTTCATCTTACTAAACAATTTAATGATTCTCCTTCTTCAAAAGAATCAGAGGTTAATATTTCTTCAGTTTGTTTAGAACCTAAAGTTGATCACTCTGATTTATCTTTCGAAAGTGAAAAGAATCTAACTAAAACCACTAAGTTTGATTCAACTACAGATCTTAAAGTTAAATATCTATTAAAGATAAACAAAGGCAAAAATAAAATAATTGAAAAACTTCCGGTCAAGATTTACACTGGTGAATTTTCGAAAGCAAAATTTTCAAAAGTTTCTAAAAATATTGGTTATTCTTATCAGATTACATCTTCATAGAAAAATACCAAGTATTATCAGAAACAGGCTAGCACCGGACTGTTTTTTAGAAAGAAGAGTTTGCAAAATTCTGCTCGTTCAAGTTAAAGTTTCTTTCGTTATATAGATATTCAATTTTATCATATCAAAGAAATTTGCTTTTTGAATTTAACAAAGAAGAAAAGAAACATAATCTGCAATGGGTACCTAAACCTATGTTTCAGTGGGTACCAAAACCCGTTTTGAGATGGGTACCCAAAAGTGATAACAAGTCTGGATCCAAATCCGTTTGGATACCAAAGACATCTTGATTTTTGCAGATAATAGGCTTCTACTCACAACAGAGTGAGGCCCGGACTGCACCTCAAATGGCTTTTAGTCAAATCAGACTACACCCGTTCTTAAGTTTAACAAGGTTTTCAGTTATTTCAGACTGAAACCCAAGCTTCTGCAACAATGGCTTCTGCACACATCAGTGCAGAACCCGTACTTCTTCAGTTATTTCAGACTGAAACTCGAGTTTCCGCAACAAAGGCTTCTAATCACTACAGATTAGAACCCGATTCTGAAAGACAAATCTTTCTTAAGTTTCTGCCCTAAATTCAACTCTGATGCTGCATTGACAAAGAGGGAGTTTTATTTTATAATTTTTTGCTCCTGATTTATTTTCCATGAGTTGACTAACTTTGTGAGCTTATTTCTAGGGGGAGTTTCAGATCCACTCTGACGATGACATCTTTTTCACAAAACTGTGTGTATTTTTCAAAGAAAATTTATTGTGCACACATAAAAAGATTTTTGAGCTGAAAAGAATAAATTTTTAAGAATATTCATTTCTGATACTCTGAATAGATCATTGAGGATAATTATCTCATTGCTTCTGAGATTCTCTTCATGCATTGTTAATTCTTCCAATTCATTCATATTGAATTCTCCCATCATCTCCCATGAGTTAATTCTTTCATGAAAATCTTATTCATTTCATATATTCTATCAGATTTTTCATTTCATTATGATATCTCCCATTGCATCATCCCCCAAATTCATTCTAAATTTCATCTCCTAATTCATCTGAGTTGAGAATCGTAATCATTCTTTGTGTGATATCCCATGAGCTGAAATGCTTAAGATTATTTCTACTAACTCCGATTATGCACCAAATTGTGTGATAGGCATAAACATCTCTTCATGGTCTAACCAGAACCGGAAGACCTACCCAAGGAGCAAACCATTTATTGTTTGTGTGGGTGAGGGTTCATTAGGTCTATTAGTTGCGAAGTGTCAGTTATCACGGGATACTGATAGGGTCAAGCAGAGGTAAAATGTAAATGAGATGGTTTTATTGAAAGGAGATGGTGGTGTATCAGAGCATGCTTTCGCTATAAAGCTGACTGAATTTATTTCTCAAAAGTGAGCCGGAGGGAGCTTAGTTGAAAAATGCTAAGAGCTGAGAGTTGAGGAAGGATTTGAAGAAAATGTAATCCTACCTACAATGTGTCGGCTGGGTAAACACATAATCTATCAAGCCTGGGCGACTTGATATAGAAAAAGACGTCATGGACCCAGTGACGTATGCACTTAACCCCACCAACCACTCAGTTATCTCTCTAAAGATTCCTGATTCAATAATCACGGAGATATAGCATATTTCTATCGATATATCATTTGGATATTATTGATATTGAAACAAGGAAGACATTTGCTCCGGTCTCCGACTTCATTTGATGCACATTGTGTCTAGACTTATATAGACTTTTAGGACACATCGAGTCTAACAGTCTGCGTGACTATAAACTGCTAGTCCTTAAGCTTGAACAAATAAGAGTGATCTCTTCATGATAAAGGATTTCACGATGACTATTTGGAAATCTTACCAGTGTTAACATCACGTCAGCGCTGACAGTAGGTCACATAGATTATGTCTATTGTGTAAACAGGAATCCTATGTGGACCTGGATTCTGTTACTTCTAAATGAATTTGTTTCATTTTTCACAAAGGTGAAAAGCTTTGTTTGTAGGGGAAGAGAATATCATTTTGAGGGGGAGAGTGATCAATTTGTAATATTTCTTAGTTGTAATTGTTGTTGTCTGCTACTGTAAATTCACTGCATCTGTCTCTGAAAATTTTGCATGATGTTCATAATTCTTATGAACATCAGTTCTTTTGCATGATGTTCATAATTTTATTGTAAAATTTTGTTGAAGTTCCTACCATGAATTTTATTGTAAAAAGTTTAAGGGTGTATCTTTTAATTACACAATAGTTTGTATTGTGTATATAAATAGGATAAGAGTTCTGTAGAGGGTGACAGTTGAGATACGCATGTGATACGGTTGAGAGAAAGAACTGATCGTGTCAAGCAAGAAAGCTCAATGTAATATTCTCTCAACTCAATTGTAATCATTAGATATTTTTGTGTTCATGATTGTTATTGTTTTTGTTTGATTGTTGAATTGGATTGTTGATATTGAATTATTAATATTATCGTTGTTTCCAGCCATCAATACACACTGTAAAATAATAAGCATATATCTTTTTTATTTTTCAGATGATTAAACGTTGAAACAAGTTAGATATCTGTGTTAAAATACTCACTTCTGCAACTAATATTTGTATAAATATATAGTTTATTAATCAACTATTACATTTGAATTATCTAATTGAACATCATATCAGTATCTTCGTGGAAATTAAATATTCACCAAAAACACATATATAACTTGTCATATATAATATATAATTTATATATATCTAAGAATTGGGATTAAGTAAATCAATTATTTATAATGGGCTAAGAAACCTAAACCCAATAGCAAAACCTACCCAAATATAATTATCCATTGACCAGTTTGTCCAACTTGTATGTCCCACGTTTGTGACTCAAAATCAAACTACACAAGTCACAATGTCGTTTGAAATACAAAACTGCAATATATTAAAATTTTTAAATTAAAAAATCATGTTAAATTAAAGGAGTATTTTTTTAGTTCGAGTATTGATTGAGGCTATTTATATACATTTACATATTTTACTTTATATGTTTACCCTTTTATTTATAAAGTGTTGCATGTAATAATATTTTACTCGAAGAAATCAAAAACCAAACCATATTTAAAAAATGATTTTCGGTTTAGTTTAGTTCCAAACGAATTTAATAATATGGTTTTCGAATTGATGTTTGGTTTTTTCTTTTTCAAACCAAATCGAATCGAATCGAATCGAAATTCGAATTTTATTTTTTATTTAAAAAAAAAAATCATATTCACTTATACTTATACATCACATATGTCACATCTATATACTATAATAAATGAGAACAATTTTTGACACATGTCATCCTCCTAATACACTACTTTGTCATTATCTCGCTCTTTTTTCAAAAACCAAAAGTTAACATTAATTTAAGTAACATGCAGATCATTTAATCATTTAATTGATTTAATTAATACACCAAAAACAAATTAAAAGTTCATGAATATACATATGAATACATGAATCTGATTAGTTCCTGTTGCAAATATATGTTTATGAAATTTCTAATTTCATATGTTGATATTTGTTTTTTATTTCCGCGAACCAAACGCCCCCTAAGTTTGCATTTATATATGCTTTTGTTTGGATATGTTTCTCATTGATTGAATTTGTTGTGGGAGCCATCAATCTTTAGAAATGTTTCTGATTTGGTTTATTCTCTTTAATATCCGTATGAACACCATGAGCAAAATTTAATCTGATATGTTTCTGAAATGTTCCTAATTTGGTTTATTCAGAAATATTTTTATTTGATATGCTGTTATTGGAAGTTGCCACAATTTTGCAACTGAAAACTTAGTGTAAAACTGCATTTTCTAATTTAAAAATAGCTTAGTTTTGATGCATATATGTTTTTTTTATATATTTAAAAGAGTTTATATATACATGATGCATATATGTATCATTTCATATGTTTAGTCATTAAGTGTTCATAGTCATGTATATATTTATGTGTGTGTGTCTATATATATATATATATATATATATATATATATATATATATATATATATATATATATATATATATATATATATATATATATATATATATATATATATTATGTGTTCATCGACTTTATTAGACGCTTATGCATATATATTAGAGAGATTAAAGGGTGATATTATAGGGATTAGAGTGTAAATATATCCCTTATATTCTCCATTGTCATCACCAACTATTAACAAAACATACATAGTAAATAATTAGAAAGCATACATTATCAAATGTCAAAATGACATAATATATTATAAGGGAAGTCATAAAACGATCATCATTAAATACGAATACAACACATCCCAAAAAGTATAATAGCACTAATTAGTGTTTAATAGTCAATGCAAATTTTTCATCCCAACAGAAGTTTAATTTGGCGTGCTTCCGGAATCACTGGTTCAAATTTAATATCGGTAAACTCATTTGAAATCAAAATATTCACTGAAAACAAATATAACATAACTTATTATAAAACTTGTATAGCATGATTTACTATAAAATAAATAAACTTCCTAAAGAGATTATATAGTATAAAAAAATAACGTACTTGTATTCATATGATAAAGTTTAACACAGGATGCGTATATAATGGATTTTTGTACTATTGCTCGGAAGAATCTTACTTGACGTGTTTCAGGCGTGTCAAAGAACCTCACCTTTATTACATGGCCCCTAAAGTTAACTTAAAAAATAGTTAACAACAAATTTATTTTACATACACGATACGTAATAATAATTCTCATACATAAATACTTACGTTGCATATTGTAAAAATACTTCAAAATAACTAGTATCCAAAATGTCTCTCGTAAACCCGTTTGTCCATGATGATTTTTCCAACAATGTCTAAAATAGAAGTAATGGTATTTAAATTGTAAGTGAAATTTTAGATGTTTGTTATATTTTCAAATGAAATAAAATAAGTAAGAGCTTTAATGAAAACTTTAAATGTACCTATCAACATATTTCGAGTGTTTAGTCCTCCGCAAAGTCCCTTATTGAAGATGTCAACGGATATAATACAAAGTCATTCTCATTAGCGTCTGCCAATCGCGTTAAGTTTGTATTTTTGCTAATTCATATCTCCCATCCATTACGAAGAAATTCGATTTGGAAATGATCCAACGAAAAGAATCCACCAATCAAATTTTGTTGTTCATAAGAAGGTATTAAATTTTCAAGGATGATTGCTGCCATTTGCATTTCAAAAAACAAATGAAGTGTTTGTCAAAACAAATGGGATGTTTATAAATAAGAAAATAAATATTTTAATATGTAAAACTTACATTTCGATCAAGTAAAATCAATATTAGTTTTTTACTGGTCTCATCCTTCCAAATGAATTTCACACGAACCGCCGTGAGTTTCCACCATAAACAAGGGTGTAGAAGTAATGAAAAATCTTCCGCATGATTGATCCATGTTCTACGAAGATATTTAATTAACAATATTAAATAATTATTTAACATTTGTTTCATTATGAATCAAAAGAAAAACAAAAATTATAGAATTAATGTTAATTATAATCATTTATAAACATATACTTTTTTATTCCAAATTATATATATTGCTATATTTAGCCAAGACTTGAATTTACAACAAAATAAATAAACTAAAATATACATGTCAAGATGTTAGATCTAGATTATGATAGTTTCAGGGTTCAAATTGTAGTAAATGAAACTTAGTTTTTTTTGCTAAATTGTAAGGATTCAAACTTTGATGTAAATGGGTTGAAAGACCAAAAGGTCAACCCATGGGTTTGTAAAGTATTTGAATCCATATTTTTGGTTATAAATAGATTACTTTAGGGTTTTTATTGTAATCTTTTAGCACCTTTTGTACGTACGTTTTCCTTGCAATCATTAAGGTTATTCTATCTCTTGAATGTTCTTATTGTTCTTAATATGTTCTTCCAGTTCTATATAATGTTGATGAATGTATGTTGAATGTTGAATATATGCTCCTATATGGGAATTACAATTGGTATCAGAGCCTAAAGGTTGGTGTTAAGTGTTGATAACGTTTGATTTTTGAAATTTTGCTTGAAAAATTCTGGATTTTTGCTGAAAATTGTTAAAGTCTTGAATGTTCTTCGTGTTCTTCAAAGAACACCTTAGTTTGATCTTTGAAATCAAAAATTTTGAACTGTTTGTGGTTAAATCTCGTTTGATATTATATTCCTTTTGATAAATATCATACTGTTTAATCACAAATTCGTGAAAGAAAGTATATTTGATTCCAAAAATCATTCATATCTGTGTTTAATGTTTGTTAAATCTTTAAAATTGTAGAACTGTTCTTCAAGGTTTCATCCGTTACAACTCCCGGACGTAACCAAGAGTTGTTTTAATTGTGTTAATTTTTTTAAGTCCTAATTCTAGTTCATGCTTTATCCGAGAGTTACAACTCTCGGATCATACTGATCGATACTTGTCTCTGTGTTATTGCCCAAGTACCTATAGACTTATCCGAGAGTTACAACTCTAGGATCACAAGGCACACACAACTACTTCAAAATAATTCTATGTTATTAAGGTCTTACTTTCATCAGAGAGTTACAACTCTCGGATACACATTGATCCGCAAGTTATAGTTCACATCACACTTAGAATATTCTTGAGTCTCACTTAGTTGTATCGGGGAAGCTACACTTTGTGGAAATCCCGGTTCCTAGATTTCATTGAAACGTCATGACTTGGCTAACGACATTCTGGACTCAATTTACAATGGTCCAAAACAATTCAATAATCTTCTTCCGGATGATGCTGACCAAGGAGAAGATGGAAATGCGACAGTTCTTACGCCTGCGAAACTGAACCGAAAGAAGGCTGATAGGATAGCACGATCCTTCATCATCCAGGTTGTTCCGGATGAAATCTACATCAGCATAGATAGTTTTAAGACTGTTCGAGAGATGTAGGAGGAAATTGAGAGGCAAATGCAAGGCAATGATCGAAATGCTAAATAGCGTGAAGCAAATGCTCTCAAAAACTATGACATGTTTTCAGCAAAAGATGGTGAATTACTGGAGACTATATCATCGATACTGCACACTGATGAACGAACTCCGAAAGAATGGAGTCCATAAATCCCAAGTAGAGCTGAATAGGAAATTCGTAAACTCGCCAATACCCGAATGGAAACAATTCGTCTGGTTGATCTGAGAGATTAACGACATAAGCATACATGATCTGTTAGATAGTCTTGTAGTCTATTAATCCGAAGTCTCTGGTAAGTCTGAAACCAAAAAGGTAGATGAACCCACCACATCTGATTCTCTTGCTTTTCTCATTAATAAGAAACTTAAGACACCCAAAGCTGCTAAACTTCTTAAAATCCTTTATGAGTCCTCTGAGTCCGATAATGATGAAGCCGACACTGATCCTGACTGAACCTCAGAAACAAATTGCATTGATCACAAATGCATTTCGTAAGAAGTTTCCAAAGACGTCTAACAAACTACAAAGAGAAGCCAAAAGTAAGAAATATGACGACAAGGAAGAAGTAGTTGAGAAACCAAAGGAAGAAGAACTCAAGACTGATGACAAGGAGAAAGGATGCTTCAACTATGAAAACTTGGACACTTTGTGCGGGAATGTCATCTTCGTAAGCAGATGAACAAAAACTATTACAAGACAAAGTACAATCTTGCCAAGCAAATGATGCTGGTCGCGCTCTATTTGCTGTAGTGGAACACTGGGTAGAAGACACTGATGATGAAGAGGATGCTGCAGATCCTACCTGTTTCATTGCCGACACTCAACCAGCAGAAGATACGAATGAAGCATTTGAAGTCTCATTGATGGCTCAGGACGCTAGTTCAAGCAAGTAGTCTTCCACAACAGATCTAGTGGTAAGTTTTCTTCTCGATGAATTTCTCGCTGATTTAAAAGTCTTAAGAAAAGAGGCCATAAAACTAAAAAATTTTCAAACTGCTCTTCGGGATGCTCAAAATGAAAAGTCTGATTTGAAAACAAACATTTTAGTGTTATAAGAAAAAGTGTCTAAGGCTAATAATGAGAAAAATGATTTGTTTGCCAAAATGTCTCAGCTAGAATACGATCATCAAGCACTTAAGTCTGATAAATCTGAATGTGTCTACAAATATAAGTATGTACTGGCTGAGAGAACGAAGCTAAAAGAAAAATTCAAAGACATGGAAGAAAGGTTTTACAAACGTGGGAAAACTAATCAAACCATAAATATGTATAAACATAGAGAGTTGAAGTCTAAAGACGGTTTAGGGTTTACTGGTCCTAGAATCATGGAAGTAATGATCAACAGAAAACACAGTCCATTATTTGATGTTGATACCATGGGTCGTGGATTTGGGATGCCCTATACCAAAACTTGGCCAGAAGTGCTAGCCGAAGAAGAAAAAAAACGAGCAAGACCTAGTATGAAATAAATTAAATTTGTTTATGACTGGTTAAATTACGACTCTCTTCAAGGAAAATTACAAAAATCTTTTAGAGAAGACAAATTTGTTGAACCAAAGGAAATTACATCTGATCCGACCTTGCCAAAACCTTGCGAATATGTACCATATTCAGTTCTAGAACAACGGGCTTCTGATCTAGAACAGTTACTGGAAACTACATCATGACATTTTGAGCAAGAAAGGATAAATTTTACATAGACAGTTAAGATCTTGAAGCCGAAATTGCTCAACATAATTCTTCTTTAGCTGACACTTCACAACAACATGATAAAATCCATGTCCTTGAGTTAGCCTTAAATGAAACCAAAGAATTGTTTAATTCAGAAAGAAACAACTTTTTAAGAAAACAAAATGAGTTTAATCAGGCAACAAGACAGTTTTAAGTTTGGGAACAGAATTTCAAACTCCATGCTAACTCATTTGACAAGGAACGAGATTAGCTTCTAGCCACCATTAAGGGTTTAGAATCTCAACTTGAATCTACTCAACATCGTTTGGAAATACCAGTTTCTGTGATTCACAACTCTAAGGTTACAAATTTATCTCAAGCCAGCGAGTTAAACTCTATTCAAAGAAAACAAGATCTTTTAGACATAAAGAAAGGCAAAGCCCTGATGATCATACCTATTTCGGAACATGTTGGCAACACTTCCAAAACTGTTCCTGAAAATTCTACTGCTTCTTGTAATAGGGGCAAACAAAATTCTCGAAAACAAAAATCGCACACAAAGTTTATTAACTCCAAATCTGTGAACACTAACAAACATGTGCATTTCATTTCAGACAATCGAGTAAAACCAAAGGGCACAACTCAAAAGACAGAGTCTAAAGTCAAGAGTCAATGAGCAGTTCTTGTTTATTCAAATTCTTTAGTTTCCAATGTAATCCAAGACAAAATTGTGGTTGATTTAAATTCTAGTATTGTTTTGAATGATTGTGCTGTGACTAATGATTCTAATGTTTAGACATATTCGTTTAAACAATTGTTTGATTTGTCCAAAACGCCACAAAGTTAGTGTGTTCCTAGACTGTTAAAATATGCTCCGGTTTTCAAACGTAAACGTTGTCGTAGGCCTAAACGAAAGGTTAACAAGGAAACTAATAGACCTATTAAAGATAAGTCTGTCTGGATTCCTAAAAATAACCTTCCTGTATACATAGACTTTAAATATACATCGTATAAGATCTACGGAGGTTCCCATCTTAAGAACCTAACCGTAAATGCTAATCCAACATGCCCCAAATTTCATACAATTTGGGTACCAAAAAGGTCACTTAATTGTCTTGACGAAATGGTTTCAAATCACTTCGGATTAGAACCTGCTCTTCATCTTCATTGGCTTCTGAACACTCAGTTCAGAACCCGTTCTTCAATCAACACACACTGATCGGACTTTTGCTTTCAGGCAAACAGTGTGTGGATTGTACACTCTGGATGCTCACGGCATATGACTGGTCGAAAAGATCTCCTATCCAACTTCACGTCATTTGATGATTGTTCGGTGAAATTCGGCAACAACGGCGTTGCTCAAATTCGTGGCTTTGGAGATCTTGAAATGGAAAATCTAAAGATTACTCAAGTCTCTTATGTCCAAGGTCTTGGCCACAATCTCTTTAGTATTCGCCAACTTTGTGATAAAGGACTTGAGGTATCTTTCAAAACCACAAGATGTAGCATTCGCTCTCCAACGGGTAAGGAAATTCTCGCCGGCACTCATCGATCAAACTTGTACACCATCGACCTCTCTAAAGTAAAAGTCAACAAGACGATCTGTCTCCCATCTAAAGCCTCATCCCAAAAGTCTTGGTTATGGTACAAGAGATTCTCTCATTTGAATTTCAAAAGTATAACCAAGCTCTCATCAAATCGTCTCGTAAAAGGTCTACCGGATATGGAGTTTGACAAAGACCACCTGTGTTCAGCCTGCGAACGAAGAAAGATCAAGAAAGCCTCACACAAACCAAAACTAGTTCCTAACACTACAAAACCCCTGGAGCTCATCCACATGGACTTATGTGGGCCAATGCGCATTCAGAGCATCAACGCCAAAAAGTACATATTGGTGATGGTTGATGACTACAAGATACACCTGGGTGAAGTTTCTATGCACGAAGAATGAAACGCCAGACTTGATCATCTCGATTCTGAAATTGACTCAAGCCAATCTCCAACTTCAAGCCCATGCCATCCGCACGGACAACGGCACAGAGTTCAAGAAAAAGGGGTTATCAACATTCCTGGATTTCATTGGTATAACCCATCAGTATTCCGCTGCCAGAACTCCACAACAGAACAGTGTTGTCGAACGATGGAATCAAACTTTGGTTGAATCAGCTCGATCCATGATCACATACTCGAAGCTGCCACTACATTTTTGGGCCGAAGCTGTGGACACTGCATGCTACACCCAAAATCAATCTATCATCAAGAAACGGTTTGGAAAACACCTTATGAGATTATTAATAAATGTGCACCTAATGTCAAACACTTTCGTGTTTTTGGTTGCAGGTGTTTCATTCTGAACAATAAAGATAATCTCGGTAAGTTTGACGCAAAAGGAGATGAAGCAATCTTCATTGGATACTCCAAGAATTCAGCCTCCTACTGGGTGTTCAACAAACACACAAGAACAGTTAATGAGAGTGTGAACATCACAATCGATGATTTAGTTGAGTTCGAAAACACTTTTGATAAAATCAGTTCAGATTCGGCTCCACATCAATTGTCTGAACCGCTTCAGAAAACTTCTGCATCCACCACTTGCACATCAAACGGATAAGATGATCTAAACTTAGATATTTTATTTGAATATTTATATCTTAGTTCTAAGTCAAATTCATCTTCTATATCTGGTACAGACACAAACGAAGTCAGTCAAAGCTCAACCATTTCTGACACATCTGAGCCAATACCTACTGACACCACACCACAATATTCCAAAACTCCAACTGGTGTTTCTGTTCCTAACCTGAACCTTGACATAGTTTTGGAAACCTTTACACCGGCTGATGCTCCTCAAACCGGCTCAAACACTTCTGATTCACCCCAATCCGCAGACAATCTCGTACCTCTTCTGCATAATTGGACTTTATCCCACCCCGAATCTCAGATCATTGGGGATAAGTCTGCTCCGGGTCAAACCAGAAGAGCAACCAACGCAGAATGCATGTTCGCTGCATTCCTGAGCAAGATCGAACCTACAACAATCGCTAAAGCTTTACGAGATCTAGACTGGGTGAATGCCATGCATGAAGAACTGCATCAGTTCGAATGTCTACACGTCTGGAGGTTAGTCCCGCGACCAAAGGATCGATCAATTATCGGCACCAAATGGATATTCAAGAATAAAAAAAAGGAGAACGAGATTGTCATCCACAACAAATCCAGAATTGTGGCTAAAGGGTATCGTCAATAAGAGTGAATCGACGACAATGAAACGTTCGCTCCAGTAGCCAGACTTGAAGAAATTCGCATATTCCTAGCGTACGCGGCACACAAAGACTTCACGGTCTATCAAATGGACGTGAAGATGACGTTTAATTCTAAAAGAGGAGGTGTATGTTGACCAACCTAAAGGTTTTTTCGATGAGTCTAGACATCATCTGTCTATCCTCTCGACAAAGCACTTAATGGTTTGAAACAAGCATCTCGAGCATGATATGATAGCTTAACAGAATTCCTCCTTGATTCCGGTTTCTCCAAAGGTACGGTCGATACAACCTTGTTCATACGGCATACAGGTAATGACATCTTACTCGTTCAAATTTAGATGACATAGTAATCGGTTCTACAAAACCTTCACTTTATGAAGAATTTTCTAAACTAATGGAATCGAGGTTCGAGATGAGTTTGATGGCAGAAATGAACTTTTTCCTCGGATTACAAGTCAAACAACTTCCTGATGGGATTTTCATAAACCAGTCAAAGTATATCCATGATCTTCTAAAGAGATTTAAGATGGAAAACTGTACGTCTATGAAAACTCGCATGTCAATTTCCTCAAAGCCTGATGCTGTTCCAATGGGTAAATCCATAGACATCACTGCTTATCGAGGAATGATTGGTTCCTTACTATATTTAGCTGCTAGTAGACCGGATATCATGTTTGCTACATGTTTGTGTGCTCGTTTTCAAGCTGATCCTAAAGAGTCACAGTTGGCTGCCGTGATACGAATATTTTAATATTTTTAAGGCACGACTAACCTTGGTCTCTGGTATCCGAAAGGAACCAGTTTTGGACTAACTACCTACTCAGATGCAGATCATGCAGGTTGTAAACATGACAGAAAGAGCATGTCGGGTCACATCCAGTTCCTCGGAGAAACAATACAGTGTTTCTCTGTCCACTGCTGAAGCCGAATATGTTGCTGCTGCAAGCTGTTGCTCACAACTACTTTGAATGCGCACTCAACTCCGAGACTATGGCTTCAGACTAAGCCACATTTCAATCTATCGCGACTCCATGAGCGCAATAGCCAAAACTGGTAACCCTGTACAACTGTCTCGTGCTAAACACATCGATATTCGGTATAATTTTATAAAAGATCATGTTGAAGAAGGTACCGTAGAATTACATTTCGTAAGCACCGAAAATCAGATTGCCTGATCTGTTCACAAAACCTTTGGATGAAGCGCTTTATTTTACTAGTGAACAAGTTAGGTATGCTTTATTTATTAACATAATTTAATTTAAAATGCAACATTTATGCAAAGTTTATCTGCCTTATCAAAAGACAGATTTTCTTTTCGATTAATGTTACACTTTAGACTAAGTTATGTTTCTTGTTTATTTAATTTAATTCTAGTCTTTATGCTCATTTTTCTGGTTCATGTTGGAAGCATCCAGGTAAGTTTCCGAGTGTTTTTACGTGTTTTATTATGCACACTCGGAGGGGGAGAAAGTATTTTATTGTTCGTGTGTGTAATATTTAAGTATGCTATTTTTACTTAGTGTGTCAAAAAGCCAAAAAAATTTTATTTTTAATTTTATTTTTGTTAAAGTATAAAACCCGAAAATATTTTCTTTAATTTTAGTTCATTTATTCAGGAGTTTTAATTTTATTTTTGTTTTACTTTTTATTAAACTTCTCAAAAAGGTTGGTGAAATTGGGTCGGGTTCCCCCTATCGGGTTTTGGGGGAACCGAATTTTTGAATTTCTATACAAACCTCACAACCCTTTCTCTCTTTTCTTTTTCCCTCCTTCTCCATCGACTTCTTCTTCTTCTTCAAGAACAAATCCTCTCAAAATCCACTGTTTCATCCTCATTCTAACTTTAAGAAGTATATAAAGCGCTTTGGTACATAAAAGTGAGTTTCATTCATGTTCTTTCACATCAATATGTAGTTTTCTTTTGAAACTCAACATTTTAATCGGGTTTAAAATGGGTTTTTAAGGTCCGAAAGTGGAGTTTCTTCGTGGTTAAGCAACTAAAATTTTTTTTTCAACAAACCACTTTTTGATCCAAAATGGTTAAGTGTGAAAGTTGTTTGTGGGTCGAGCTTAAAAGAGAAATTTTTACCAAGTGTTATAACCTTTACCCGAGAGTTACAACTCTCAGGCAACAAAGTTATTGAAAAGGGGGCACTTAAAATTTTCGAAGTGTATGGGTTATTTAGTTTCACACGAGAGTTGCAACTCTCGTGCAAAACTATCACCTCAATGAATCAGAATATTCTCTAAGTTAAACCTACGTATAAAGGTTTGTCCGCGAGTTACAACTCACGGGTAACCCTTCATCCGCAAACCATTATCAAAGGTGCACTAATTTTTTTCAAGTTAAAACTTGCGTGTGGAGTTTTATCCATGTGTTCCAACTTGCGGTTACCACTTCATCCGCAATTCATTCTCAAAAGTTCACTAATCACAACCTTTTCAAGTTAAAACTTGCGTGTGGAGTTTTATCCGCGAGTTCCAACTCTCGGATAACCCTTCATCTTCAAGTTGGTGTGCTTCAAAAATTTCAAACTTTAATGTTTAAAACCCAACTCAAGTACAAAGCTTCATCCGAGAGTTGCAACTCTCGGATGTCTCTTTATCCGCAAGTTGTGGAAAAAAAAATTTTTAACTCTGGAAACCACAGTGTTGAGCTCACTTGAAAGTTCACTTGTTCAGAGGTTTAATCTTGTCTATAGGCTGTTTCACATGTATTAATCTGAGTTGGGACTGGTCTTGTAGACTTGGTCCTTCAGATCGATTCCTTACTGAGAATTAATCTGCAGAAGCCCTTTAACAAATCATACTCATTCTATCTAACGCCTAACACATGAAACATCTCTGAACAAGTCATTATTTTACAAAAACACGTATCTAATTTTCAGCTGGTTGACAGGTACAATGGCATCTCATTCCCATTCCAAAGAAAATGTACCTCTTCCTAGCCTTCAACACTCAGACCCAAACCATCAATCAGATGAGGAATAACCTCGAGATCAGTCGCACACCCCCCAGAGCCTCAGAGAAAATCTTTTCCAAACAAATGTGGCTTGATATAAAACCCAACAACTTCCTCCTAGACCCAGCCTTCTTTAACAAAACTGAAGAAGATCCAGACTTTCGCCTCTCTAACCGAGTGGTTGAAGAAATTCTATCAGGCCACTGAATATCCTACGCCCTAACCAGCCATCCTCGTCCTCGCCCACCCCAAGTGTATCTTCAACAATTCTGGCATACCCTCACCAACCACCCTGACACAGAAAACGAACATATTTTCAGTGACATTGAGCACCCTTCAGTTGAAATACCATTCCAAAAATTTTGCCATATACTTCGTCTTCCTCGCCGCCGAGATTTCCCAGGTCGTCCTGAATATGACGAGGAATTACCCGAGGAACAAATATGCCGAGAGATACGGAAACTGGGATATGATGGTCACTTTAAAGAGGCGTCACATTCTTTTTGAAGGAAACTTTTAGGCCCATGGTATAACATGTACTCTATCCTAGACCGCTGCCTAACTGTCAAAGCCACTGGCACCGACCGAGCAAGTCTTCTAATTCTTCGCATCTTCCACAACATAGTCTATAACCGCCACCACAACTATGTCTGGACCCTGTGGACTGACCTAATAGAAGTTATTCAAGCCAAAGGGACTCGTCGGGCAAGAAAATTTGTCCCAGCTCAGCGATTTTTACAAACGATCATCTCTCACTGCATGACCCATATTCCAGAAATTCGTCACCGAGATCATGAAATGAGGGTCCGGGATTTTCAAATAAAGTACTTTCATGATCCAATGACTCCTCCCGGGATCGCAGTCAGACTATTATCTGAAGAGCTTCTCGCCTATGCCGATCCAGAGTCTCAGGCAATTAGGAATTTTAGAGAGAGGAGTCCTCCAATGACCCAGCCAGAACCGGCTAAGCCTGCCTAAGGAGCCCACCTTGAGCTACTAGGTGTATGGGGAGTTGAGCAAGAAAATGTTGTTGAGAGAGGTGATGAGGGTAGAATGCAGAAGATTGCCGACGAAGGAGACCGTGAGAGTGAGGAAACACATACTGCCCAACTGTCTCCACTAAGAATTCTTCCTCATCCATCTCCTCATGATGGTGATGACGATGATGATGATGATGTCACTCCCCCTGCCCAATTCCCACTCGCTCTGTAAGGTCGCCTACCTACGGATCCTATCTTGACGCGACGCCGTCCAACGAGTGCGGAATCCTCGTTAGCGGTTTGACGGATAGATCACACCCACGAAACACGGAGACACACACGATGATAGACGCAAACTAGAATGTCCCGACACGTGATTCTCTCCAAGAACACACCTAAACCTCTGCAAGTTCGTAATCGCCTCCAAAGCCTTAATTCTGCAAAAGTTATTAATCAAAACGGATTAACACTTAATTATAACCCTCAGATTCGAACTTGTCTTGGACAAGTTCGAGAAGGCCCAAGCCCATGAACTTCTCCACCATAAGTTCGAATCAGGCCTTTGAACTTATTCTAGAACTTGTCTTTGAACTTGTTCTAGAACTTGTGTTTGAACTTACCTTTGAACTTATGTTTGAACTTATCTTTGAACTTATGTTTGAACTTCTTGTAAAACATCATTTACAACCAAGTTTAAACATGTATACAATCAATATCAAACATATATCAAACATATAACAAACATGTAACAAGCATGTATTAATATGCAATTACGAACAAATTGACTATTACAAAATATCGTCTATACTTAGACTGCTATCATCACACAGGATGCACTAACAGACTCTCCTTTGACGGTAGCTTCTAACTATATATATTTTGTCTAAGTACTAGAACTATACAAACTACTCCCAGCAAATAACCCATGCTCTATGCAAACCCTTACCACCTTCTGGAACTTCCTGCCTTCTGATCTCCAGCCTTCGTGAAAGAAAATCGGCTGATCATGAAGCTTTCTTAGGTCATCCTTTAAAAATAGTCTTTTCATCCAGATCCTCCATCACTGCTTCAGCCGTCTCATTGTCCACGTACCACCACTTCATGTTTCCAAGTACATCCTGTGGCATTGACTTTATCGGCACTTTCTTCAGACATCGGATTGGCTTGTAAACCATCCTAGCTCAAGGCTTTCCAGTGTGGGGATCTATTCTCGACTGATCTTCAACTCTTCTGCCTGACCTCGGCTTTATTCTATCAAACTTTCTAGATCTCCCATCCTTTCTGTTGATTTTAGCTATAACTTCAGCGTAGGGGTCGTCTCCCAAGTTGATAAGCTCTTTCCAGGCCAGTTCCTTCACTTCACATTTGGGCAGTGTATTGAAAACCTTCAAAGTTCTCCTTAAGTACTGAAGCCCATCTCTTCTCTTGAGCACGAATAGCTGCAGTTCTCTATCAAAGAGCCAACTTAAGATCCCTCCTGAGAGATTTCCTGGACTTGGCAGTCTCGTTCTCTTCTTCACTGCCAGATCTGTCTTCTTCTCTTTCTTCCTGAACCATAGCTTTATCATTTCTTCTCTTGTTTGATCTTTTTCAGCTATTTCAGATTCTGATTCATCCATATATGCTAAGTTAAGCTCATCCAGATCTATCATATTCTGATCATTATGTATATACTGTTCAGTGATAGGCTGCTTTGGGATAACCACTTCATCTACATTGTCATCCTCATCTTCAACAACCTCATCATCTGACTTCCAGTCCACCACGTCTTCTAGAATAAATTATCCTTCTTCCAAGTCTTCTTGATCAAAACCAAAATCGTCTTCATCATCAAGATCCATCAAGGCTTCAATCATTTCTTGTTCAATAATCTTTGAAGCTTCGCCTTCGCCTCCTTCTCTCACACTTGAGTGACTACGCTCCCCCTGAATGAGTGCTTGCTGAGCAGTCTTCTGAGGAAGATCTGCTAGCTCACCTTCTCATTGGGCATCTGGATCATCCGTTCGTCATCATCTCTCCTTATTCTCAACTCGTCGTCCTTGCAACTACTCTGCCCCTTAGCTTGCAGATCTTTTAATAATTTCTCAAGGAGAGTTTTCATCGTCTTTAGCTCAGACTGTTGATCAGCCACAGTTGTCTTAAGTCGGCATTCTCTTGATCAAGTCTGGCATTATGTTGTTGCAGCTCTTTCACATTTATTGAAAGTTTATAAATCTGGACTATTTGGAAGTCCACTTTTCCTTTTAACTCTGTGAACCGCTGATTATCTGTGAACGTAGTCGATGTTGATGGAATGGAGGCGGATGCTGATGGAGCGGTTGTTGGGTACAATTATAAGTAGAGTTGAAAACAATATTTTGTAATAGTTCAGGGGAATTTATTGTAAATACACAATAGTTATAGTGTGTATATAAATAGAAGTAGTATTTCTATTTTGTAAGTGATCGGACAAGAATAGAAAGTGGATACGGATCTAGAGAGAGAATAGAAGTTTGCTTTGCAAGAAAGCCATGAACCAAATGTAATATTCTTCTCTTAATCATTCAATAGATTGTGTTAGATTCTTATAATTGTTCATATATTGTTTAATGTTGATATGAATTGCTAGAAATATGAATTCACAATTGGTATCAGAGGCTAATATGGATTAAATTTATTGAATTTTGAATCTGAATTTTCATTTTTTTTCGAACACTGTTCCATCAAGTTTTTCGAAAACAGAAAATTAATTGAGGTTTTTGATTTTGTGGATGAATTGAAGTGAAAATTGGAACGAAGGTGGAGCATTTAAAGTCGAATCTATTGTGATAAACATCAGATTTTAATTCCAAACACACAAGATTTAATTTGGATTTTACTGAATTTTTGAAAAAGTGTGTGTTCTTGAGGTTTTTGATCGATTTTTGGATTTTAATCTGAAATTAGCCAAAGTTGTTTTTCAAAAAGTGTTTGTGTGTGAAAACCGCAGGTTCGATTTCAATCTGAAATCAATTCGTGAATTTTTGTTGAAAATTGTCATTTTGAACTTGATTTTGATCAGTTCCTGTTCAAACTCGGGCAACACTGAATTCCTTGTTTTAATCGAGTTTGATCAAGTTGTTATTCGAGTTTGTTTGTGTTTCATTCGAGTTTTATGTATGCTTCATTCGAGTTTTATCCTTAACTGATCTTAAAATCGAGGATAATGTTTCATTCGAGTTGATCAAAGCATCAATCGAGAAACTTCATGTTTCATTCGAGTTGATCAAAGCATCAATCGAGAAACTTCATGTTTCATTCGAGTTGAGCACAGTGTAATTCGAGTTGAATCATTCTTCATTCGAGATTCAATAAGCTTCATCCGAGTTTCATACTTAATCAATCGAGTTTTATACTTAATCAATCGAGTTTCATACTTAATCATTCGAGTTTTATCATTCTTCATTCGAGTTTCAGTCATAACCATTCGAGTTTCATTCTTTTATCATTCGAGTTTGACTATATGACCTATTCTGCTTAAATTGACCATAACTTTTGACTGGAACATAGTTAGAAGGCCTACCATACGTCAAATCGAAGCTTGAAAAGAGATCTACATTTCTAGAACAGGCGTAGCCGGTTCGGTAAATTTTCGAGGCCCAATTCCACTCTAGAAAAAAGTTACGGGCATTTTTCTACAGAAAATCTGAAATTTCAACGCCAAAAAGTCATTTCAGAGCTGCTTTTTCACTAGTTAACATTAACTGAAATAGCTTTTCAAAGGGCTATCAGAATTCACTCAGTTTCTCCATAAAAGATCTTGGAAGATTCAATTTTTCTGCAATTCATAATGATGTTTGAACAATTTTCAAAGTCTGAGCTGATTGTCAAACTTACTGAATCTGAAAAGATTCGTAAGAACAATTACGACATTCTCATTCAGTTAAATACTGATAAACATTTGGCGTTACGTGACGTACAAATATTGAATGAAGAAATTCAAAGCTTAAAAGAAAAACAAAACTCTGAGAGTTGTGCTCATCAATTGAAAATATCTGAATTACTTAAAGAACTTGATGAGCTGAAACAAGAAAATTTTCAGAATGCAACTCAACTGAAATATCTTTTGCCTGAAAGATCTGATCTTTACAAGAAAGTTCAGGATCTTGAAGATACACTTTGTAAGACAAAACCAACTGATCAGAATTGTATTTTAAACAAAAATGAAGAAATTTTTGCTCTTCAACAAGAGTTGTCTTTAACTAAAGATTTGATTGAGAAGGAAAGACATGAGTTCTTACTTAAAGAACAAGATTTTAAATCAAAATCTGAATTGTTTGAAGATGAAAGACAAATGTTCTTAATCAAAGAACAATCTTTTAAATCTGATTACCAATCATTTGATCATGACAGAAATTCAAATTTAGTCATTATCAAAAGTTTGGAAGATCAGATACTTCATCTTACAAAACAATTACATGTGTTTACTTCATCAACTGAGTCAAAGGTTAAGACCCCTTCTTCAGTGTGTTTAAAATCCAATGTTAATCACTCTGGTTTGTCTTCTGAAAGTGAAGTGAATCTAACTAACTCTGCTAAGTTTGATTCTTCTTCAGATCTTAAACTTAAGTATCTGTTAAAGATACACAGCGGCAAAGAGAAAATTGTTGAACAACTTCCGGTCAAGATTTACACCGGTGAATCTTCGAAGTCAAATTTTCTTAAAGTTTCTGAAAATACTAGTCATTCTAATCAGAAAACATTTTTACAGAAAAATACCAAGTATTATCAGAAACAGGCAAGAACCGGACAGTTTTTCAAAAAGAAGAGTTCGCAAAAGTCTGATCATTCAAATTCAAGTTTCTTTAGAAATTCAGATATTCAATTTTCTCATACTCATAGAAATTTGTTTTCTGCTTTTGAAAGAGAAGCTGATAGTTATAACTTGCAATGGGTACCTAAACCCAAGTACAAGTGGGTACCAAAACCTGTTTTGAAATGGGTACCCAAGAGCGCTAACAAGTCTGGATCCAAATCTGTTTGGATACCAAAGACATCTTAAATTTTGCAGGTTATAGGTTTCTTATCATTTCAGATAAGGACCCGTTCTTCATTTCAATAGGCTCTTGATTACTTCAGGTCAAGACCCGTGCTTCCACTCAAAATTGGTTTCTAGTTAAATTCAGACTAGAACCCGGACTTCAATGAACCAGAGACAATGGTTTTTAGTTACTTCAGACTGAAACCCAAGCTTATGCGACAAATGGCTTCTAATCACTTCAGATTAGAACCCGAGTCTGAAAGACAAATATTTCTGGAATTCCTGCCCTGATTTCAACTCTGAAGCTGAATTGATAAAGAGGAGTTTTATTTTTATAATTTTTTGCTCCTGATTTCATTTTAATGAGTTGACCAACTATGTGTGCTTATTTCCAGGGGGAGTTTCAGACGCACTTTAATGATGACATTTTTCAAAACTGTGTGTAATTTTTCACGAAAATATCTGATACACACATAAAAAAGATTTTTTGAGCTGAAAAGCAAAATATTTTCATAATCTTCTGATTCTCTGAATCTCTCATTGCGATTAATTGATTTAATCTCTTTGATGTTCAAAATCTCATTACTTCTGAGATTCTCTTTAATATTCTCCCGTTCAAAGAATTCTCTCATATTCTCCTTGACCTAATTCTTTCATAACAAGTCTGATTCATTTCATATCTTATATCAGATTTTACATTTCATTCTGCTATCTCCCAAATTATCATTCTCAAAATTTATTCTGATTATCATCTCCGATATCAAATGAGCTGAATTTCTTGGTATCCCATGAGCTAAAACGCTCTGCTGACTCCGATTATGCACCAATCTGAGTGATAGGCATAAATATCGCTTCTATGGTCTAACCAGAACCGGAAGACCTACCCCAGAAGCAAACCATCTATAGTTTGTGTGGGTGAGGGTTCTTTAGGTTTATTAGTTGAGAAGTGTCAGTTATAACGGGATACTGACAGGGTCGAGCAGAGATAAAATGTAAATGAGAGGGATATTAAAAGGCGATGGTGGTGCATCAGATCATGCTTTTCGTATAAAGCTGACTGAATTTAATTCTGAAAAGTGAGCCGGAGGGAGCTAGGTTGAAAAATGCTGAGAGCTGAGAGTTGAGAAAGGATTTGAAGAAAAGATAATCCTATCCTACACTGTGTCTGCTGGGTAATCCACATAATCTATCAAGCCCTAGGTGACTTGATATTGAAAAAGACGTCATGGACCCAGTGACGCATGCACTTAACCCCACCAACTACTCAGTTATCTCTCAAAAGATTTCTGTTTCAATAATCACGGAGATATAGCACATTTCTATCGATATATCATTTGGATATTATTGATATTGAAACAAGGAAGACAGTTGCTCCGGTCTCCAATTTCATTTGATGCACATTGTGTCTAGAGCTAATTATATACACTTTTAGGACACATCGAGTCTAACAGTCTGCGTGACTATAAACTGCTAGTCCAAAGTGACTAAGCCGGAACAAATATGAGTGATTCTTTCACGATGACTATTTGGAAATCCTACCAGTGTTACCATCATGCCAGCGCTGAAAGTAGGTCACATAGATTTTGTCTATTGTGCAAACAGGAATCCTATGTGGACCTGGACTCGTTATCTCACAAAATGAATATGTTTTATTTCCCTAAAGTTGAAAAGCTTTGTTTTTGTTCTAAAAAGTTATAGTATCAATTCGAGGGGGAGTGAACTTTTTGAGGGGGTGAGATAAATCTGCTTTGTATAGGGAGAGAGATATCAGTTTAAGGGGGAGAAAATCAATTTGTAATTTCTGAGTTGTAATTGTTGTCGTATTTCCTCAATTGTAAATTCATTGCACTTATGTCTCTGAAGATTTAGCATGATGTTCATAATTCTTATGATCATCATGAGGGGGAGAAAAGCTAGAGTTCAGAGACAACTGTTGAGTAGATTGAAGACGATTGCTACATCATCTCAAGACAATTGATCAAGAAAGAGATTTAATAGTCATTCATGATTCAAGGGGGAGGGTCCTATCAAGAAAAGAGAAGATCAGAAAAGAAGAGATGAGAAGATCAAAGAGAGACAATAAAGAAGAAGTTTCTAAATCAGAAGATTCAGAGATCATAGAAAAGAAGAAGATTCAAGATAAGAATTAACCTGAACAGAGAACTTTAAATGAAAAATTGTTTTCATCTCTAAGGGGGAGATTGTTGGGTACAATTATAAGTAGAGTTGAAAACAATATTTTGTAATAGTTCAGGGGAATTTATTGTAAATACACAATAGTTATAGTGTGTATATAAATAGAAGTAGTATTTCTATTTTGTAAGTGATCGGACAAGAATAGAAAGTGGATACGGATCTAGAGAGAGAATAGAAGTTTGCTTTGCAAGAAAGCCATGAACCAAATGTAATATTCTTCTCTTAATCATTCAATAGATTGTGTTAGATTGTTATAATTGTTCATATATTGTTTAATGTTGATATGAATTGCTAGAAATATGAATTCACAGCGGTGGTTGAAGTTGATGGAGCAGCTGGTAACACAGGTTGAGGAGCTGAAGTAGATGGAGCTCCCTGCATAAATCTATGCCTCCTCGCCCTATGCCTAGGAATGAGTGGAACTTCTTCTTCTTCTTCTTCATACTCAGATTCTTCGTTCTCTTCATTAATTAGAGTCGGTCTTGTTGATCGCCTTCTATTTACAACTAACCTTGATCCATATCTACTAATTGAGATATCTGGATCCTCGGCATCAGAACTAGACTCTGAGGCGTTCTAAACATGCCCTTCAACCGGAGTCTGTTCCGTTTCAGCCTCACCTGGTTCTTCTTCCTGGACCTCAGTGTCCATTAACTCAGCTTCAGATGGCTGGTATTCATCAATCTCTCTAAAAATATCATTGAACTCAGCCGGAGGCTCCAATATGTCTTGAACTAATTCTGCAGCAATATCTTGCTCTGCAGCAGTTCCTTGAGCCCAAATCTCTTTCAGAGTTTGCTCCCGCTCGTCATACTGTGGAGCTGAACTAGATGGCCTAGCAGCTTCCGAAGCTGGCTGTGGGCGAGGAGTGGGTCTGGCAACCGGAGCTCCTCTAGCCTGAGCTCTTTGCCTCTGACGTTGTTGTGGTTGTTGCTGTTGTTGTTGTTGTTGTTGTGGCTGCTGTTGTGGCTGCTGTTGTTGCTGCTGCTGCTGGACTTCACCTGTCCAATTTTAACCCTCTGGGGCTACAAAATCAGGATCAATAACAGCCCCGAAAAATGATGCCACTTGCGGCCTGACCTGCTCAACCCTTCTCGCATTGTTGGTCTGGCAGTCAGCAAAAATCCTCTTATCGATTATGGCCACGCCACTTAGATCTAGAAGTGGTGGAAAATTGGGAAAAAAGTGGCGAATGATCATCATCGCAAAACGTGGGTACATCAAAAATCTCTCTCTGACTGGAGCTATGATCTGGTGAACAAACTCCCCAAAAAACATCTCAGAGAAACTGAAGCGCTTTTTGTACACTAAGGCAATCAATGCCGACTGCAGTTTAGACACCATCGTGTCAAATCCCGCCTTCTTCGGTGCAAAACATACCATAATAAAGTGTACAAGGTAACGCCATTGGCCAATCAAGCCACTCTTCACATATGAAGCCTTCGTGATGTCTTGGACATATCCCATTCTCAAAAACGCAGCTTGCCTGATAGGTAGTAAAAAATCTATCGGCCCTGCTTCTTGGTCTTCCGATCCTAACAGTAGGATTTACCTTAACATATCAGCCGAAAATACGATTGGTTGTCCACCCACTCTTGTTCTTAGGACAGTAGGTGTAACCGAGCAATCCACTTGTGGATGCTCCCAGAACTGTGGCACATAGGGCAGTATAATCTAAAGATTGTGAGTGAAAGCGTAGGAGACTCGCGACTGTGTCAGGATCTCGATCATCTGACGGTACGGTTGTGCTTTAGGCAATTCCCGATCCACAGACATAACCATGTTATGCTTATTATAAAACGTCCGATCACCCATATCTGCACACAGAAACAACAAACAACATTAGTAATTAAAAACAAAATGAAACTTGATTATTTCGAATTTGCATAATTTCGAACTTACATAAGTTCGAAATCCAACACATTCGAACTTAGACAAGTTCGAAATCATTTTAACAACATTCGAATTTAAATAAATTCGAGGAATGTGTTCAAGCTCGACTGACTTCAAACTTGTAGATATTTCAACAAGTTCGATCATTCTGACAAGTTCGAACCTGAAAAACATGTTCGAAGTCGGTCACTTTCAAACTAAAATCAAAGATTTTAACCCCATTTGACTTAAAAAATAGTATAATCTAGTCCTATTGGGTTCTAATCGAAGTTATATGTGATTTATTTGAACTTTTATCGGTCAAAACTTGTGATTTTAAACCACATAGTTTCAACTCAAATAATCGTCAAATAGACTCGATTTTTGTCACAATAATGTCCTAAACTACACATACTTTGTATAATGGTTACTATACCTAAGAATAAGTGTGTGTTCGAGAAATGAAAGCAAAACTTCGAAGAATAGTGAGAAATTCGAAAGACGACAAGTTCGAAGACAAGTTTGAAATCGCCGGATAACAAGTTCGAATGAAGAAATTCGAGGGTAGGTGTTTTAAATGAAGTAGTGTTGACCTATTTATACCAACTACCTTCGAACTTAGCATAAGTTCGAACTTCCTGACAAATTCGAAGTTAAGTTCGAATCTATCTGAATTTCGAACTTAAGTGAAAATTTTTGAAAATACTTGAATAAAATTCAACTTTTTCAATTTTTTCGCGTAACGGAATTTTACAAACCTTGCCATATCATTCACACCAAGCAACAGATTTTCACGCAGTATTCGTTTATTCAACCAAAAAAGCATCCTAGTAACATTGACCTTTTTCCTACTTTGAATAAAATAGAATAAAATAAAAATTTAAACTTAAGCTACTCAAAAATACTTTTACAAAATTTACGACCTAAACTAACAGAATATTTTTGCGACAAAGTCAAAGGAGGTTCAATCAGATAGCGATGTCAAACGCACTTTTAGTATTACACGTTTACACTTAGGAATTTTTGATTCCTTTGATTGTTTGTCGTGATATACATTCCAAGTCGATTGTCGGTATGATTTTCCCTTTAAACATATTACACTTTGGAATATCCCTTGCCCTTTTTATTATCAAGAAACTACCTTATGTGTCCCATACTTAGATATAATTCTATGATCAAGGCAGACACACAATGATTATAACTTTTCGGTATTGCAAATTTTCTTTAAAAGGCAAACATCGGACACAGTTCTGTATTTACATACAACAGAGTGTCTTAGTTTGTCTTAAAGATATTTAAAGTTAGCAAGACAGCGGTGACAGGTCTGTACTTACGTACAACAAAGCGACTAATCTTGTTAACTTGAGTCAAAACAGAGGTGACAGGTCTGTACTTACGTTCAACAAAGCGACTTATTTTGACTCCCTCATCTTTATCAAAAATATTACTTTTCTTTTCTTTAAGATGTATTTGATGTTGCTCTATATCCCCCAGAAAATTTGCATACCTCATTTAGAATCATTGTGTGTATGTCTCTAACATAAAAATTAAGACCATTTGGTCATACATCTAAGTTAGTTACACATAAGACTTTTTTCTTGAATATTTTATTAGCGTTTAAGATTTCCTTTATGTATTATGCCTACCAACACATCAAACAGGAAAATGTATATCACTTAGAATTTAAGGTGCATTATGTGTGAAAGCTTAACACTTAGAGATTGTTGAACCTATGAATCTAAGACTTAACTCAATTTTCTAATATTCTCTTTTTTTGAACTTTTTATGGTTTTCTCTTTTTTTGTTTTCTTTTTTTTTAATTTTAAGATAAGCTAATAAACTAACCTACTAACTTATTATAAAATGAAATAAATTATACTTAAACACTAACTTACTATCAAAAGAAAGAAAAGGATTCTAAGGTCAAGTTACTCTGGATTACACATACCATTTAACTCAAAGTGTGACTTATCAAAAGCTTTAGTGAATAAATCAGCATTATTATCTTCCGTTGCCACTTTTACCAGCTTTATTAAGTTCTTTTCAGCACAATCACGTATGAAATGATGTCTTATGTCTATGTGCTTTGTTTTACTGTGTTTAACTGGATTATTAGTTATAGGAATAGATTGGTTATCTATCCTAATGGGAGTATGAGTGTAAGTCAAACCGTAGTCCCGCAATTGTTGTTGTATCCACAAAACCTGTGAATAGCAACTACCAGCAGCTACATATTCGGCCTCGCACGTTGACACGGCTACCGAAGTCTGTTTCTTGCATTGCCAGGATACGGGCCTCCCTCCAAGGAACTGACAACCTCCAGTTGTTGACTTCCGGTTCAAACTGCACCCTCCATAATCTGAATACATGTATGCTTCCAATTCCAGATCACCATCAACATGATACCAAAGTCTCAGCTTCAGTTTCGACTTGAGGTATCTCAGAATCCGCTTCACAGCTTTCATATGCATTTCTTTCGGATTGGCTTGAAACCTAGCACAAATACACACAACAAACATTACGCCAGGTCTAGAAGTAGTTAAATACATGAGTGATCCGATTATGGCTCGATAAAGAGTCGGATCCACATCAGTATCACTTTCTGTACCCGGTCCGAGATTGTGATTCACTTGAATCGGAGTACTGAAGTGACCGGTCAACTTTCTTCCATCCATCCCGAAGTGCTCCTGAATATCGTAGACATACTTCGTCTGATGGATAAACATGCCCTCATTCCTCTGTTCACCTTGCAAACCCAGAAAGAAGTTTAACTCTCCCATAGCACTCATCTCAAACTTTGACTTCATAACCTTCTCAAAATCTTTGCACATCTGTTCGTTTGATGACCCGAAAATGATGTCATCAACGTACACTTAAACCAAGATAAAGTCTTCTCCCTTTCTCTTCACGAATAAAGTACTATCAATTCTCCCTCTTTCAAATCCATTGTCCGAAAGATGAGTTGATAGCGTCTCATACCATGCCCTTGGTGCCTGATGCAATCCATACAGTGCCTTATCGAGACGATACACTCTGTCAGGATACTTTGGATCTGTAAACCTGGGCGGTTGTTCGACGTGCACAAGTTCCTTCACTTTGCCGTACCTGAATGCACTCTTTACATCCAACTGATAGACCTTAAATCCTTTAAAGGACGCAAAGTCCAGAAACAGAAGAATTGCCTCGAGCCTTGCCACTGGTGCAAACACCTCATTGTAATCGATTCCCTCTTCTTGGTTGAATCACTTTACTACAAGTCTTGCCTTGTTGCGAGTAACAATACCCCTATCATCTCTCTTGCACTTAAAAACCCATTTGGTTCCTATTGCAACTTCTCCTCGAGGTAGCGGCACTAACTCCCACACTTCAAGCTTTTTGAATTGTGACAGTTCTTCTTGCATGGCTTCAACCCAAGAGTTATCTTTCAGTGCCATTTGCACATTCTTCGGCTCTACTTACGAGATGAAACATGAATAAAGACAAGTGTGAAAAGCCTCGGAGTCATTAATCATTGACAATAACACTGTGTTGTTATTCAAACTACTCCTAGTTCTCACACCAGAATGCGGATTTCCTATGATGCTCTCAACCGGATGATCCTTATTTATCCTTGATGTTTCAATCTCATCGACCCTAAGATTATCTCCTAAGTTTGATCCTATTTCACCTAATGGGGGAACGACCTCAGACGGTACATTTTCTTCCTCATGATCACTGTCTTCGGAAGTAGAAGTACTAGCCTGATTCTCGTTTAAAGGTATTTCAGAATCATTCTCTACTGGAGACCCATCTTCTGTCGTTGTAGGCTAAGAAGTTGATGGAATGCTCGTCTTTGGAAAACTTTGACCGTTGTCATTCAGATTGAATGACGATAAGTCATTCTCAATTGTACCTGCATTTCCATCCAAAAGAATGTTAAATGATTCAAACAATAAAGTTATAATCAAATATACATTCCGGACCAGTTTGGGGTTCATGTGAATAACTTGTAACATCAATGTTAAACACAATTTCTATCGTACCGTTTGTTTTGTTAAAAACTCTTTTGTTTGGTGAGTTAGGCATATAACCTAGGAAATATCCTTCGTCAGCCTTTTCACCAAACTTAGGTTGATGTTTGGTGTTCCTTTATTCAGATTTTCATAACAGGTTTTGTTCAGTGATTTGATAGTAAGGACCCGATTTAAAACGCGACATGCGGTATTCACTCCCTCTCCCCAAAACATGGTAGGAAGCTTTGAATCCGAGAGCATAGTCCTTGCTGCCTCTATCGAAGTCCTGTTTTTCCATTCTGCCACCCAATTTTGTTGTGGCTCATATGGTGCACTAAGCTGATGCACTATGCCTTTAGATAGGCAATATACACCAATTACTGCGTTTTTAAATTCCGTTCCATTATCACTCCTGATACGTTTTACCCTCGTCCCGTATGAGTTTTCGACTTGGTCTAAGAACTCAATCAACTTTCCAGCTATTTCGTCTTTCGTACCTAAAAAGAAAACCGATGGAAAACGTGAGTAATCATCAGTGATAACTAAACAGTACCAACTACCACCTATACTCCTTTTGTTGATAGGTCCGAATAGGTCCATATGCAACAAATCGAAAGTGGAAGCTATAGAGCTCTGAGTCTTTGACTTGTGTGACTTCTTGTGTTGTTTGCCTTTCTTGCAAGGTACACACTTGTCGTCGAACTGTAAAGTCTTCATCAGGACATCTTGCACCAGTCCATGTTTAGTGATGTAGTTCATCTTCCTCAGGTGTAAGTGTGCCATGCGTCTGTGCCATAGAATGGATTCGGTCTCTGAAGCTTTGGATAGAAGACATATTGGTCCCATCGATGAATCCGATTTATTCATGTCTAGCATGTACAAATCATTCTTCCTTGGGACTCTCATCAGTATCCACTCTTCAGGTACTTTAAATCCCGGTTTCAGCACTTACGCCTCAGTATCAGTGAAAATCACTGAGTTCTTCTTATCACAGATTTGAGATACACTAATGAGATTGTGATCAAGTTTATCAACATGGTAAACATGATCAAGTTTGATAGTCCCATAAGTGACCACTCCATTACCAGTGATATGTCCTCCTTTGTTTCCAGCGAATGATACGAATCCTCTGTTCCCTCCCTTGAAGTCTGCTCATAGACTTCTTTCCCCAGTCATGTGCCTAGAGCAACCACTGTCGACGAACCACTTGTTGTTTAGACCTGTAGTTATCTCCTGCACATGAAAGAAAAGAGGTTAGTTATCACGGGAAACCCAAGCCATGACTGACTTGGTAATACCATTCTCATCCACATACGTGTACTCCTTCAAATACCCATCTCTCCTTTCAGGTGACTTGGGTGTTTGATTGAGAACCTGTTGTGGTGCGAGTGATTTAAATTCACTCTTGGCCTTTGGGTCGGCATTTGCTGATGAGCCCTTGAATAGTTTCTAATATATGGCACTTCAGATTGATATCCCTGGGCTCTACCTGGTGTCTGATGTCTTTGAGGAGTGTGAGACCTAACAGGAGTGTAAGCTCTTCTAGGTGTTGTACTCCTATAAGATTGTTGAGGTCCTGGCCTAAATTGATTAGGGACTCTACTAGGTGAATTAGTCCTAACCACTTCATTTGGTCTAACCGACACAGGTACTTGTCTAACAGCAGTCTTTGGTGTGGCATTCAAAATTTTCTCACTGTTTTGAGAACCACTTGTGCTTGCTACACTCGGTGAGGGTTTATGTTGTTCAGGTTTTCCAACAATAGGTGTAGACTCTACCTTCTTATATGGACAGCTAGACGCAACATGTCCCCTATCATGACATCTAAAACAAGACATCTTAACAATTGACTTCTTATGAGTGCCCTTTGACTTTGGTGTCTCACTAGTGTCAGTTTCTTTCTTCTCAACTACCATGACTACTTTCTATTTTTGATTATTAACTTCAGGTTTAGCTTCTCCTAGAATTCTGTCACTAGAAGACTGCACAAACTTGACTTTCTTAATCGTAGCGTTATTATTAGTCACTTTAGTTGATTTATCCTTATCAGATTCAGATACAGTTTCAGCTGCTACCTCTGACTCGAATGGTTTATCAGTTTTATCCTGAGGCTGAGGCACATAATTATCATTGAAAGGTGGAGGACTTTCTTGATAACCTAAACCTACAGGTTTCTTAGATTGTCGTTGAGCATCTAAGATTTTCTCTAGATTTAATGAAGAGTTCCTAAACTTTTCTAACTTACTATTTACCTCTGCAACTTTAACTCTTGATTCAACTAGCTCGACCTCCTTAATCGTAAGTTCTTTGGTTAAAGCCTCAACATGCTCATACATCAGTTCTATCTTGACACATTGCTCACTTAATTTTTCTTTTAGAGCAACAACATCTTGAGCATCTGCTTTCAGCTTATTCCTAAGATCTTCTTTAATATCTAGGAGACTAGCATTATCTGATTTTAAGGATTCTATTTGAGCAGTTAAATTGTTATGTGTTTCTAGAACTAAATTCAATCTATCATTGGAAGTAGCACATAAAACACATAAATCACAAAATGTAGAAAAGTTCAGAATTACCTTTTTGTGATCCGATTCCACGTTCGCCATTTGTGCGGCAAACTCCAAATTCGTCTGATTGTCTGACTTCTCCACCAACACAGGACTTGTATCACTCTGTTCATTGTCCTCTGTGTCTTCCTCTGCTCTGTCATTCCCAGTCTCTGTCACTTCAGCCATGAAGGCTCTAACGTTCGACTCAGGATTTGAACTCCAATCATACGTCCCATCAAGCTGTCTGTCCGATGATACATTTGTTAACAGACCAGCGATGTTTGGTGGATTACCCGAACTACCAGATTGATATATTCCCTAAGATTGATTCTGATAGTTTTCAATTTTGGGTCTTTGACATTCTCGTGCAAAATGACCTAATCCTTGGCAGTTATAACACTTGGCCTTGGATTTGTCGAACCCAATCTTACTGTTGCCTACATTCAGATTTCTCTATGTTCACTTCATGAACCTTTTAACTCGCTGAGTAACCATGGCCAGTTGCCATTGAAGATCCATTTCCTCTAAATCATCAGGATCCACCTGATCATAGTCGTCTTCCCATAATGTAGGATCGTTTATTTTTCCTTGTACACAATTTCCATATGCTGCAACAAACGAAGCCAAAAGATTCAGATAAGTTTCGGTTGATTGTGCACTCATAGGCATCTTTGTGTACTGTTGAAAAGTAGATGCTGAGTGAGTCGGTTTATCTTCTGGTTTAGAATACCCTAAGAAAGCCCGACTGCTTGTTTCTTCTACGTCCACTGGAATAGACGCTTCACCCGTGAAGAAAGCTGTAGCTGTTTTCAGTTCGCTCACGACAGAAGGTTTTGATTTTCCAAAATACATCTCTGGATCTTGGACTTGATCATATTCCCTCTCTTTCTTAAGTAACTGAAAGTTGTAAGCCCTCAGCGTACCAATAACTCCTTCGAGTGTAAGAGTTTCGAATTTTTCTTCATCATGCTTGATAAACGCTGTGTACATTTCCCACTTCGCCGGTAAAGCATCAAGAAGTTTCTCTATCTTCTAAATTTCACGATACTCAACATCGTGATTATCCAACTCCGTCAGTAAATGGTAGAACCTTGTAATCGTCTCATCCACCTTTTCGGTGTTCAATGCTTTGAAAATTGCAAACTGCTGTTTTAGCATCTCTGTCCTACCTTTACGAACCCTCGGGTTACCCTCACACCTTTTCTCGAGAGCATCCCATAGCTCTTTAGAAGTACGATGATTTCGTAAAGTGTGTAAAATCTCCTGAGGTAGTGCGATGCGAATAATTGAAAAAGCTCTGTTCTCGGCCTCATACAGTTTCTTGTCATCATCCTTCATCTTCTGATATGTCAAGACTCTCTGACGGCCCTCAAACTCCTGAGTAGGTGGAATGTGTCCCTCATCGATACCGATCCACATTCGCATGTCGTTGAAACGCACAAAGTCAGCAAACCTATTCTTCCACCAGTAGTAATCTTCCAACCTCATCGGTTTTGGCGGAGAATTTGCCTTGCCAACCTCGTGGTCCATTTCGATAAACTTTTGCAAACTAGTCATTCTTTCTAAACTTTTTATATTCGAACATAGGTAACTTAATTTAAAATTAATTTAAAGTTAACCCTTTCGAAGTTAGGTAAGTTCGAACTAGTTTAAGATTAAATTCGTTTGAAATTAAATTCGAATTTTAGTAACTTCGAAATCAACAAATTTGAAGGTCTGACAAGTTCGAGGTTCCTGACAAGTTCAAAGTTTGACAAATTCGAATGCTAGCAAGTTCAAATCTCAGCCAAATTTGAATGAAACCCTAAAACAAGTTCGTGAGGAGCGTATTTTCTGACAAGTTCGAATTTTCACACAAATTCGAATAAACCCTAATACCCCCTATGTTCGAGCACCGCAAGTTCGAAAAACGGCCAAAAGTTCGATTTTTTCAAAGTTTTAGTTTAAACCAATGTTTTTAGGATTAAAAACTATGATTTCGACTAAAATGATGAACTAATGTGAACTTTTCTCCATTATCTTGCTTGTAAAACTCGAAAAGCTAACAAAAAATGATTTTTCCGTCCAAAAACTCCAAGAAACCAAGAATGTTGAATTATGAACATGATGAACACCCTTATGGCTCTGATACCACTTGTAAGGTCGCCTACCTATGGATCTTATCTTGACGCGACGCCGTCCAACGAGTGCGGAATCCTCGTTAGCGGTTTGATGGATAGATCTCACACACGAAACACGGAGACACACACGATGATAGACGCAAACTAGAACGTCCCGACACGTGATTCTCTCCAAGAACACACCTAAAACCTCTGCAAGTTCGTAATCGCCTCCAAAGCCTTAATTCTGCAAAAGTTATTAATCAAAACGGATTAACACTTAATTATAACCCTCAGATTCGAACTTGTCTTGGACAAGTTCGAGAAGGCCCAAGCCCACGAACTTCTCCACCATAAGTTCGAATCAGGCCTTTGAACTTATTATAGAACTTTTCTTTGAACTTGTTCTAGAACTTATGTTTGAACTTACCTTTGATCTTATGTTTGAACTTATTTTTTAACTTATGTTTGAACTTATTGTAAAACATCATTTACAACCAAGTTCAAACATATATACAATCAATATCAAACGTATATCAAACACATAACAAACATGTAACAAGCATGTATTAATATGCAATTACGAACAAATTGACTATTACAAAATATCGTCTATACTTAGACTGCTATCGTCACACAGGATGCACTAACACGCTCTCTCGCAACCTTGCGTGAGATCATCAATAATCAAAGGGGAGTTAGGAAAATAGCTAAGAGCATCCATCCTCCGATAAGCTGGGCAGCCACATCTGCTACTGGCGCTCATGTGTTAGCCGCCGGTATTGAAGAAGTCGTCACAAGCCCAGTGACGCATGCAAAAACTCCAACCAGCCACTCACCCGCTTCTCAACAAGCCAGTTTTTCAACTTCACACAGGGACAAAGAACGTAATCTATCTGCATATCATTTTTAGTTCGCGGATACCGAACAAGGTAGACAAGATCCCCTGTTACTGACTTCTTTTCATGTACAATCAAGTCTAGAGCCCATTGACATTGATAAATCTTTGGCTATGTTACTCGAGTCTCTTCATAAGCAACGTCTGAGTGATGTTGCCGGAACACTTGGAGCCGTGCACACTCATAGTGCACCGACAATGATGAGTGGAAGTCCTTTCATGGCCACATCATTTCCAGTTATGAACACACGCCATCAAGGGACCTCTACAGAGTCTCCTGAGATGCAAACGGAATTCCTAAGTGGCAACGGGCTTGTTAGGCACAAAAAGGCCTCAGTCAAACCTGTTCTACGTCTGAGGGGGAGATTGATAATCAAACCTGTTGATGCATTTGAAGGTTGAATTTAAGGCCTGTTATATGCCTTATTGAAGCCTGAAAATGATTTGCAATATTAGTCATAAGCTGTTCTATGTGTTGCATATGTTGCAACTAAGACAGTTTGTCCAAGCTGCTCTGTCTACTGAACAGGCTGGACATAAACTGTCTACGCTGCTCTACACTGGTGAGCAGCTTGGGCACTTTTAAAGTGTTCTGTTCTTTGTGAACAGAACCTGTTCTTTGTGAACAGGCTAAACACTTTATGGAATACGTTTCCAAGTCATCATGTATTGTTTTTGACTGCTAGATCAGTTTACAAAGTCGAAGACAAAGTGGAAAACAGAACTGCTCAGTCTGCCCAAGCTGTTCTGTAACGTGAAGACAAAAGGTTATTTGAAAAAGGGTGACAGACCTTTTTCTTATATCAAAATAGGCCTTTACAAGGAAGAAAGACGCAAAGTTGACATTCCTAAATTAGTTAAAGGCAATGCAACAGTAGACAAAGTAAAAAGACAAAAGTTCTGCACATATGAAGTCAAGTCTGCTTTTCAGAAAAGTGCAGAAAAGGTTATGTTGTCTTTTCAACAAGACTTCTCCTTTTTCATTCTGTCCAATGAAGATGTTTCTCTTAGATCCTCTGAGTGAGTATAAAAGGAAGCTTCTAAGGACAGAAAGAAGTGTGAAATAAAAGCTAAGTGCTGAAACCAAGAGTGAACGTGCAAGTGTGATTTTCATGCATGCAAGCCTTCTGTGTAAATCAGTATCTGTGTGTCTAAGCTGTTTTACATAAGCTGTTCCCTTAAGTCTTGTAAACACAGTGAGTGCTTCTTTGTGTGTGTATTCATTGTATTCTAGTTTGAGTTTGTCTTAGACTAGTAAACATACTGTTGTATCTGTCATCTCAGCTTGAACTATTCCGCATTCAAGCTTGTTTGTAATTAACAAATTGTTGATAATACATACAAACATTGAGAAAACAATGTGTAGTTTTTAAATAGCTGTATTCACCCCCCCCCCCTCTACAGCTTAAAGCTATATTCTTTGGGAACCTCTCGGGACCTACAACTGGTATCAGAGCAGTTTAGAGTGTGTGTCATTCTAGATCTCTCATTCTCCCAAGTTTCCATGGACAACTGTATTACAAATTCTTCTTACTATGACAATGGCTCTATGGGCAAACCTCCAAAATTTAATCATCAAAACTTCTCTGGTTGGAAGTGCAGAATGATGCTCTATTTAGAGAATCTGGATGTGCAACTACAAGAGATAGTGATGGAGGGTCCCTATGTGCCAACCTCTGTTACTACGATAACTCCAGCGGTTGAAGGAGCTGCTCCTGAAATCAGGACCTTTAAGAAAGCTAAAGCTCAATGGTATGATGAAGACAAGAGACTGGTGGCTCTGGATGCAAAGGCCAGGAACAACCTGGTCATTTCTCTTCCTGATGATGTGTTCAAACAGGTTGAGAAAATGAAGACAGCAAAAGAGATGTGGGATACTTTGTGTACAGTCTATGATGGACCCACAATCACACTGGACAACAGGATCAACAATCTTGTTAGACAGTATGAACTCTTCTTTGCTAAACCAAAGGAGACTCTCACTGAAACCTACACCAGATTTACTGCCCTAGTGAATGATCCTAAGGCTGTTGGGATCACTAAGGATAGTCTTACCCTGGTAAATAAATTTCTGGACATTCTACCTGAAGAGTGGAACTACTTCTCAACAATTCTAAGGAACTCAGGTACTATCAGAAGTATGGATCTGGTCAATCTGTATGGATCCATACTGAATGATGAACAGTCAAGGCAACAAAAGAGAAATGCCTTGGAAATGTCCAAAAGAGGTGCATCCTTTGTGGCTAATGTGAGACAGCCTGTAAATCAGGTGAGTGATGTGTTCACTCAACCTGATCAACAGGATGATGACAAGGAGGAGGTGTCAGATGAAGAAGATACTGCAGATCTTGCTGAACAAGATGATGAGCAAATGATAGCTATGCTTGTCAAAAGGTTCAACAAGAAAAGGTTTGGAAGAAACATGCTGCAAGGAAGTACTGGTGCTGGCAAAAAGAAGGCATTTGATAAATCCAAGGCTGAGTGTTTCAAATGTGGCAAAACTGGTCATATAGCTGCTGACTGTGTGTCAAAAGCTGTTGGTCAGTCATCCAAACCATACAAGACAAACAAGGATGATGGTTATAGGGTTAAGTACCTTATGGCCATGGCTAAGCTGAGGAAGTTGGAAAACTCAGTGCGTTCCAACCGCCAAAAGGGACTTATGGCAGAGACTTGTGATTGGGAGGAATCTGATTCATCATCTGATGAAGAAGACAATCAATGTCTGATGGCCAACACTGATGTCCCATCAACAAGCAGTTTCAAACAGGATATGGCTAAAGCTGAAGCTTTCAGCAGCTTAGAGAACTGGAATCCCACTATGATGTATAAGGTACAAAATTTTATGGCTTACAGTTCTGAAGAAAAAGATAAAATGTTTGAATATATGCTTGTTGATCAAAAAGCTGCTGTTGAGATGCATGATGCTTTACTATCTGAAATCTCTAAGCTTAAAACTGATCTTAAAACTAAATCTAGTAAACTGGACAGTTTCCATAAGTTGGAAACTGAGCTTGATGAATTAAAACACATCAACTCTATTTTACTGGAAGAAAAGAGAGAAACAGATATAAAGCATGCTAAGCTTCAAAAGATAGTTGACTCTTGGTGCCAATCTGCACAAAAAGTCAGCCATTGTATAAGTCAACAGATCCCTGCACAAATCCAAGCCTATCTTGGAGGGGATCTTGACACAGCAGCTTCCATTGTTGAGATAAATAATCTGAAAGAAGATTTATCCACTCTTGGTGAACTTCCAAACACATTCATTCAAATGTGAATGGTAAACTAATCTCAACAAATAGGTTTGTCAGGCCTCAAAACACTGACAGCTTGTGTGAATTTAGTTCTAAAGCTGATATTGGAATTTGTTCTCCATCAAGTCAGCCTGCTAAGTGCTCTGCTGGTTCACACAAGAAAAAGAAAGGAAAACATGTTCAAACTGAAGTTGTGGATACTAAACCTGTTGACAAAACAGGTTCTGAGTCCAAAAGCTGATGGTAAAAAGCGTGTTAATCCTTTTGATGCTAAACACTTTGAAAACAAGTTTTCAAAAAGTAAGCAGCCTGTTTACAACAAGGGTAAGTCTCATGTTGAAAACAAAACTGCTGTGATTTCAAATAAGTTTTCAAATCATAGTGGTAAACTGGTCTTAGATAAGAATAAGCTTTTCAAAACCAGACACAGTGAATATGCTGATAGGCAGCATAAATCACAATTCAGTAGGGGCAAAGGCAAAGCCATTGCTCAAACTGAGATAATTGGGAATAAGTTTCCCAAACCTGTGGAAGCTCAAAAGCCAATCAAGCTCCCTGTCTTTGACATCTGTCCTCCTAAAAAGAGGAAAGAAGAGGCAGCCAAAGCTGTGGCTATTGAACTATCCACTCAAGCTGTTGATTCAACAAAAAGTAATAAAACTGCTAAAACTGCTGAAAGAATCAACAAAAATAATTCAGAATGTGTTTCTGAAAGATCTTCTTTGTAACATCCCAATTTTCAATTATATGTAATTTACAAGTATTTGGACTTAATAATGGTATTAATGAATTATTATTACAATTTAAGTTATTTTGATCATTATATCAGTTAAAGTAGAAAATACGAAGTTGAGGGGTATAATGTGCAAATGGGTCCAAATAGAAATAAAAAGGGGAAAACCCTTTCATTTCCACCAATTCATTCTCTCACTACACTCTCTCTCTAAAACCGGTTTCTCTCTCTCTCCCTCTCTCTCTCTCTCTCTCTCTCTCTCTCTCTCGGATTTCATCCAAGAATACCCAAGAATCAACAAATTGAAGCTGCAAAAGTTGGATTCAAGTGGCATTTAGGGAACTACAACAACTACAAGAATCAGATTAAGGTAAACATCATTCAATAATTCGGATTTTTGATATTTTGGTTCGGTTTTTATGAAAACCGAATTCTAAGATTAGTGATGCAAATGTTTATGCATGTTATATAATATGATGGATTAGTTTAAATCGAGCATGTATGTTGTTGTATACAAAAATTCAGAATCAGATTTGAAGTCTAAGTGTGATTTCAGAAATTAAGTGTGTGTTTTAGTGTGTGTTCTTCGAGACATGTAGAAAAATGGACACAAATGGGTTGTTTTGGTGTACAAATATGATGATATAAGTTAAATAATAGCATCTAAGTTCATATTTATAGTATTAGACTCAGAAACATGCAAAAATGGTCAAAAACGTAAATCTGTAAAATATTGGAAAATTTCACCAAGTATGAACTCGGTCCGGATCCATCCGAATTCGGATCCGTACCCAGTTCGGATCTGTTCATCTATTTCGGACCCCAGCCTGTTTCGGATCCCATACCCATTTCGGATCATGCCAATTCCGGACCCCAATTCGGATCCAACCAACTTCGGACCATCACCCCAAATTCGGACCAAGTACAATTCGGACCATCCGAATTCGGATGTGGTCCGAATTTAGAACCCAATTACATTTAATATTACAAAATACAATTTTTAAGCAATTACTGACATTACATCACTATTACACTTACATTACAGATCATTGTGGTGTTATCAAAACACACATTGATTCAGGATCAAGTCACAAAACCAATCACTGTGAGTAACAGATTGTCATTCGAACATTTATTGTTTTTGCATTCATGTTTATACATTCAATGACATGTTCACGTTGTTCATATACTTCATTTGGCACTCATGAAATGATTTGTTGTTATGATGCACCCTCGTACTTGACATGTAACACACATGTAGCTTGCGTTCATTTGAAAGTGCATCTATTTACATCATGCTTGCACTGCATGATCATTACTTCATAATCTGATGCGACCTGGACTGGGGCTGACAGCAGGCCACTGTCGGGGACTGATCATCCCACTTGTATCCCATCAGGTTCGGCACATACCCGATCAGCATATTGAACTGCCACCCCATGCTAGCACTGCATGGTTTACTCACACATTGATGCTTTCACTGCCGTTTTCACATACATGGGGCTTACACTGCCCATGGTTAAGCATTGCATGTAAAGAAATATTTGTTGTATGTATAATCTGTTATCTCACTAAGCATTTAGCTTACTGTTGACTCACATTGTTTAAAGGAAAAGGCAAGAGTGTAGCTGGACCATCTACTTAAGCATATCAAATCAATATCCCGGAGACCTTAGTAGCTATTGGTACTTGAATGTAATAGCTTTGGGCTGGGATTTCTACTTCTAAAACAATTATGATGATGTAATAGCTAGACTTAAACACTGTAGACATTTACTTTCATTGCTTTACTGTGGATGTGCTTAATTCTAATTTAAGTATTCAATTTCAATTATTATGATACTCATTGGGTTGTTAGTCGATCCTGGTGATTGCTACAATTATATCATTAATTAACAAGGACGTCACATTCTTCCAAAAACCCTAAAAAGAGAAAATGTTACAAATGTGGGAAGAAGACACATCTGGCCAAGGATTGTCCTGAATCTGAGGACATGAGGCCTGTTGACTCTGCTGTTTCCACCACAGCTGTTACAAGCAGTGTTGGAAATGTCACAGTCACTGAAAGTGGTATTCAAGCTGATACCATTCAAATAGGTAATATTAGTGTGGATATTTCAAGTCCATCAACAAATGTTGATGAAGTAGGAGAACTCATCTCTGTGATGAGTTCCCCTAAAAATGACTAATAATTCTATTATCACTCTGCAGGAAAAACAACCTTCCCAGGTTTGGTACTTGGACAGTGGCTGCTCAGGGCACATGACAGGTTGTAAAGAATTGCTGAGTGAACTCAGGCCTGAAAAAGGGCCAAAAGTCACCTTTGGTGACAATGTACAAGGATCCACTGAAGGATATGGAACTCTTAAAGCTGGTGCTGCAGTGTTCAAAAGAGTAGCCTATGTGATTGGGCTAAAGCATAACCTTGTCAGCATAAGTCAACTGTGTGATGCTGGCTACAAGGTTAACTTTGATGAGCACCTGGGTTACATATTGGATTCCCAAGGCAAAGTTGTGCTATGTGCTCAACGAAAGAAAGGTGTATATGTTGTGGATATGCATTCTGCTGACTCCACAACTGAAACCTGTTTTCTCACAAGAACAAATGCTGATCTAAACTGGCTATGGCACAGAAGACTGTCACATCTGAACTTCAAGAACATCAACAAACTCTGTAAGAAAGAGTTGGTGACAGGTTTACCTTCTATGACTTTTGCTAAGGATAGATTATGCACAGCTTGTGAGAAAGGCAAGCAGAGAAAAACATCTTTTAAATCCAAACATAATTTCTCTATTGATACTCCACTCTTCTTAATCCATATGGACTTGTTTGGACCTGTTAATGTCCCAAGTCTAGGAGGAAGAAGATACACTCTTGTAATGGTTGATGAGTTCTCCAGGTACACATGGGTGATCTTTCTAAAGAGCAAAGGAGAGGCTGCTAGAGAGATTATTGGATTTGTCAGAAGGATGGAAATGCTGAACTCTGCCCAAGTAAGGCAACTTAGAAGTGATCATGGTACTGAGTTCAGAAACAGTACTCTTGAAGACTTCTGTGAAGAGAAAAGAATCACTCAAAACTTTTCAGCAGTAAGAACTCCTCAACAAAATGGAGTTGCTGAAAGGAGAAACCGAACTCTCATTGAAGCTGCAAGAACCATGCTGTGTGCATCAGGTTTACCTTCATCATTTTGGGCTGAAGCTGTTAACACTGCCTGCTTCACCCAAAACAGATCCTTAGTGGTGAAAAGATTCAACAAGACTCCCTATGAGCTGCTTTAAGGGAGGAAGCCAAATGTCAGTTATTTCCATGTGTTTGGATGTCTCTGTTTCATCCTGAATCAAAGGGACCAGCTGTCAAAGTTTGAACCTAAAGCTGATGAAGGTGTGTTTGTTGGCTACTCTGCTATCTCCAAAGCCTACAGAGTATACAACAACAAAAGAAAGGTGATAGATGAATCTATCAATGTCACCTTTGAAGAGTCCAAGAATGCCTCCACCAAAGCTGTTCCTGAATTAGTTTCAGGAGAACTTAACTTTGATGATCTGATGCATTCAAACAATGAAGAGGACTCAAAAGCTTCCACTACACCCAGTGTGGAACCTGTTAATCAAGATGGCACCATTCGAGTTCTTGTATGGCAGAAAATGTAGGACTCCAACGTGTTGGAGGGAAACAGGAGAAGCTCCAATAGCTGGTCCTGCCTTACTGCAAGAAACCAACGAAAAGATCCAACTCATTCGGCAGTACATGAAAACGGCACAAGTTCGGCAAAAGAACTACCACGATCGCCGTCATAAAGCAATAGAATTTCAGAAAGACGATTGGGTATACTTGAAGGTATCCCCAATGAAAGGTGTCACGAGATTTGTTAAGCGAGGAAAGTTATCACCTCGATTCATAGGACCCTTCAAGATACTAGAAAGAATTGGGAATCAGTCCTATCATTTGGACTTGCCAGAAGAGTTATCAGGAGTTCACCCGGTCTTCCACGTAGGATACTTAAGAAAGAGTCTGGTGCCCGAGAGGGAACCATGGACTGATCATTCGGACATTAAGATTGACGAACGGCTAAGGTTCGTTGATGAACAGGAGTGCATTTTGGAAACAAAAGTCAAAAAGTTACGGAACAAAGAGATCAGGATGGTGCTGGTCAAGTGGAAGCATAATCGGGGAGCTAATCACACTTGGGAATCGGAAGAAGACATGAAGAACAAGTACCCAAGTTTGTTTAGCACAGCATGACTTCGCGACGAAGTATAGGCGTGGTGGAGCCCATGCTGTAACATCCCAATTTTCAATTATATGTAATTTACAAGTATTTGGACTTAATAATGGTATTAATGAATTATTATTACAATTTAAGTTATTTTGATCATTATATCAGTTAAAGTAGAAAATACGAAGTTGAGGGGTATAATGTGCAAATGGGTCCAAATAGAAATAAAAAGGGGAAAACCCTTTCATTTCCACCAATTCATTCTCTCACTACACTCTCTCTCTAAAACCGGTTTCTCTCTCTCTCCCTCTCTCTCTCTCTCTCTCTCTCTCTCTCTCTCGGATTTCATCCAAGAATACCCAAGAATCAACAAATTGAAGCTGCAAAAGTTGGATTCAAGTGGCATTTAGGGAACTACAACAACTACAAGAATCAGATTAAGGTAAACATCATTCAATAATTCGGATTTTTGATATTTTGGTTCGGTTTTTATGAAAACCGAATTCTAAGATTAGTGATGCAAATGTTTATGCATGTTATATAATATGATGGATTAGTTTAAATCGAGCATGTATGTTGTTGTATACAAAAATTCAGAATCAGATTTGAAGTCTAAGTGTGATTTCAGAAATTAAGTGTGTGTTTTAGTGTGTGTGTTCTTCGAGACATGTAGAAAAATGGACACAAATGGGTTGTTTTGGTGTACAAATATGATGATATAAGTTAAATAATAGCATCTAAGTTCATATTTACAGTATTAGACTCAGAAACATGCAAAAATGGTCAAAAACGTAAATCTGTAAAATATTGGAAAATTTCACCAAGTATGAACTCGGTCCGGATCCATCCGAATTCGGATCCGTACCCAGTTCGGATCTGTTCATCTATTTCGGACCATTAGTAAATTCGGACCCCAGCCTGTTTCGGATCCCATACCCATTTCGGATCATGCCAATTTCGGACCCCAATTCGGATCCAACCAACTTCGGACCATCACCCCAAATTCGGACCAATTACAATTCGGACCATCCGAATTCGGATGTGGTCCGAATTCAGAACCCAATTACATTTAATATTACAGAATACAATTTTTAAGCAATTACTGACACAAATTCACTATTACACTTACATTACAGATCATTGTGGTGTTATCAAAACACACATTGATTCAGGATCAAGTCACAAAACCAATCACTGTGAGTAACAGATTGTCATTCGAACATTTATTGTTTTTGCATTCATGTTTATACATTCAATGGCATGTTCACGTTGTTCATATACTTCATTTGGCACTCATGAAATGATTTGTTGTTATGATGCACACTCGTACTTGACATGTAACACACATGTAGCTTGCGTTCATTTGAAAGTGCATCTATTTACATCATGCTTGCACTGCATGATCATTACTTCATAATCTGATGCGACCTGGACTGGGGCTGACAGCAGGCCACTGTCGGGGACTGATCATCCCACTTGTATCCCATCAGGTTCGGCACATACCCGATCAGCATATTGAACTGCCACCCCATGCTAGCACTGCATGGTTTACTCACACATTGAGGCTTTCACTGCCGTTTTCACATACATGGGGCTTACACTGCCCATGGTTAAGCATTGCATGTAAAGAAATATTTGTTGTATGCATAATCTGTTATCTCACTAAGCATTTAGCTTACTGTTGACTCACATTGTTTACAGGCAAAGGCAAGAGTGTAGCTGGACCATCTACTTAAGCATATCAAATCAATATCCCGGAGACCTTAGTAGCTATTGGTACTTGAATGTAATAGCTTTGGGCTGGGATTTCTACTTCTAAAACAATTATGATGATGTAATAGCTAGACTTAAACACTGTAGACATTTACTTTCATTGCTTTAGTGTGGATGTGCTTAATTCTAATTTAAGTATTCAATTTCAATTATTATGATACTCATTGGGTTGTTAGTCGATCCTGGTGATTGCTACAATTATATCATTAATTAACAAGGAAGTCACAGTTTGGTATCAGAGCATTAGTTTGAGGTTTCAAGTGTCCGCGAGGACTTGGACTCAAACTTAGGTTATGATATTAGAATGAACTTCTAAGTAATGATCTGAACTAAGATAGGATTGACATGCACACGGGGAAACACAAAGGGTAACTGTACACTTAGGAGTTACAAATAAATGTTCTAAATATAAGTTGTTATATTTCAGAACATGTCAGGAGACAATATGACTCCTCAGCAAATGTTCCAGATGATGCAAGCTCTCATGGAACAAAACAATGAGCTACAATCCAAACGAATGGCTGAGCAGGCTCAGTCATTTGCTGATCAGTTAAGGGCCAGAGATGAGGCCGAGGCAAAACGAAAGGCTGACAAACGAAAGAACAAGGAACAACAACAAGATGATCAAGAGGAAAGACAAGACACTGGGTCTTCTAACCGATCAAGGGGTTGTAGGTTTAAGGACTTCAAAAGTAACGGGGCTGTTACTTTTGATGGAACCGGTGATGCTGTGACTGCATTGGAATGGATCACCACCACGGAACGAACTTTCAGAATCAGCGACTGCGCTGATAAAGACATGGTCCGCTTTGCAACCGCTATGTTTGCAAGGGACGCTGTTATGTGGTGGGACGCAATGACACATGTGTTGACGATGGAGGTAGTGTCACACATGTCATGGAGCGAGTTTAAGGAAGTGTTTTCTCAACAGTACTGTCCAGCCGACGAGAAGCGACGTCTCGAGGCAAAATTCCTGAACTTAACTCAGGGAACGAAAACGGTTACACAATATGCCGTTAGGTTCACCCGATTAAGTCTGTTCGCACCGCATCAAGTTGACACGGAAGAGAGAAAAATAGCCCGGTTTGAGGCCGGACTAGATTATGAGATTCGCCGAACCATGAGTGGGGTTCGGTATACAACGTTTGTTGGATTACTCGAGGCTGCTCGGAATGTGGAGCAGATTGTCTTATTATCTGGATACGTAATCGGGTCAGCCGCCGCACCACCGACTCAACCGTCACCGCCAAAAAGGCAGCGGGAGTCTGGATCCTCCCGATTCTCTCCTCAATCCCATCAACAGTCATCATCACCCAAGAAGGGAAGAGCCTTTTCGGCCAGTTCAGAAATGAGAGACTGCAGACGATGCAGAAAAGCGCACTCTGGGGAGTGCAAGACTCGGGACATGTATTGTTTCTGCTGTGGGCAGAAAGGCCATCACTGGGAGCATTGTCCACGAAAAGATGATGCATGCTACAACTGCCACAGACTTGGCCATTTCTCAAGGGACTGCCCGAAACCCCCACGAGATCAGAATGCTCAACAATCAACAGCAAGATCTTCTGTAGCTTCCACGGCTCGCAGGGATCAATCTCAAAGGGCTCCAACAAGGGCGTTCCAAATCACAGCTGAAGAAGCAAAGGATGACCCGGAGGTGGTCACTGGTACGTTCTATGTTAACTCAATTCCTGCACGTATACTGTTTGATTCCGGAGCAAATTGTTTGTTTGTCTCCACTACATTTGCTCGTCAATTTAACATGCCAACTTCCAAACTGCAATTTGTACTTGACATAGAGACTGCTAGCAATATGTTAGTAAAAGCAGACAAAGTATATAGGAATTGTACATTATTGGTAGAAGACGTAGTATTCAACATAGATCTAATCCCTATGGAGTTTGGGGAGTTTGATGTCATAGTAGGTATGGATTGGTTGGTTCATAACGAGGCCCAAATCGTTTGCAAGAAAAGAATGATCAAGATTACCACTCCCGAGGGCCGAGACATATGCATTTATGGTGATAGACACAAAGGCGACTTATGCCTTATTTCAATTGCAAAAGCCCGAAAGCACGTTGCCAAGGGTTGTTCAGCTTACTTAGCCTACGCTGTCGATGCAAAGGCTGAAGTTCAATCTCCTTCTACCGTTTCCGTCGTTTCCGAATTTCCTGATGTCTTTCCAGAAGATATCTCGGGATTGCCACCTGATCGCCAAGTGGAATTCCGCATTGACCTCATTCCCGGAGCTGCTCCAATAGCAAAGGTTCCTTACCGTCTAGCCCCTGCTGAAATGCAGGAAATGATGAAGCAGTTACAGGAGCTACTTGACAAAGGTTTTATCCGCCCAAGTTCATCTCCTTGGGGTGCTCCTGTTCTGTTTGTCAAAAAGAAAGATGGCACATTGCGAATGTGCATCGACTATCGAGAACTCAACAAAGTCACAATCAAAAACAAATACCCGTTGCCCCGGATTGATGATCTCTTCGACCAGTTACAAGGCGCAAGCTACTTCTCGAAGATTGATCTTCGTTCGGGTTATCACCAACTCAAAGTACATTCTGATGACATTCCAAAGACGGCTTTCAGAACTCGTTACGGACACTACGAGTTTCTGGTAATGCCGTTCAGTCTTACTAATGCGCCGGCCGCTTTCATGGATCTCATGAATCGAGTCTGCCGGCCAATGCTCGACAAATCGGTCATCGTGTTCATCGATGACATTCTCATATATTCAAAGACCGAAGAGGATCATGCTGCACATCTGAGAGAATTACTAGAGTTGCTACGCAAAGAGCAACTTTATGCCAAATTCTCGAAGTGTGAGTTCTGGTTGAGGCAGGTACGTCTCAACGATTGAAACAATTTCATGATCCTTATACTCAATCATAAATTATTTTATTAACTTGTACCTCTTAAACAATTAATTCAGATCCAATTCTTGGGGCACGTGATATCTGGTGCTGGGATTGCTGTTGATCCTGCAAAGATCGAAGCTATCCAGAACTGGGAATCACCCCGCAACGCCTCAGAGATTCGGAGTTTTCTGGGATTGGCTGGTTACTACCGCCGATTCATCAAAGACTTCTCAAAGATCGTCGTTCCGCTAACAAAGCTTACTCGCAAGAACGGGACCTTCTTTTGGGGAGAAGAACAGCAAATGGCATTTGACAACTTGAAGAATCTGCTAAGTGAAGCACCAGTGTTAGCCCTGCCTGAAGGGAACGAAGACTTCGTAGTCTACACAGATGCATCAGGCATGGGTTTGGGTGCGGGTACTAATGCAAAGAGGAAACGTCATAGCTTATGCTTCTAGACAACTCAAACCAGATGAAAAAGACTACTCTACTCATGATCTAGAGCTAACTGCTGTGACTTTCGCTCTCAAGTTATGGAGACACTATTTGTACGGAACCAAGTGTCAGCTCTACACCGATCACAAGAGTTTAAAGTATATATTCAGTCAGAAGGACTTGAATATGAGGCAAAGAAGGTCAATGGAGCTGATAAAAGATTACGACTGTTAGATTCTCTATCATCCAGGGAAGGCCAACGTAGTGGCCGATGCTCTAAGTCGAAAAGCATACTGCAAGGCATATTGCTATGCCTTGACTTCTACAATTTTGACCTCAACTATTATAGATGATGTTAGGGCTGCTCAGTTACAGGCCCTAAAAGAAGGGAATGTTAAAGACGAAGATATCAGAATTCAGTTGCCATTAATGCAAGATGATGGAACTGGACTAAAGGGTGTGTATGGCAGAGTGTGGGTTCCCAAGTTCGGGAACATGAGAAATGTAATTCTCGAGGAGGCTCATCAATCTAAATTCTCAATTCATCCTGGCAGCACAGAAATGTACAACGACCTGAAGGCCGATTTCTGGTGGCCAGGATTGAAAAGAGATGTCGGTCAGTATGTTGAAAGGTGCAGAACATGTCGTCTAGTCAAAGCCGAGCACCAACAACCCTATGGTAGTATGCAACCTCTTCCTATCCCAGAATGGAAGTGGGACCATATTACCATGGATTTCGTAACCAAGCTACCTAAGACTCGTCGTCAACATGACGCCATTTGGGTCATTGTTGATCGATTAACAAAGTCTGCTCACTTCATTCCCATCCGAGAAACCTATTCACTGGACCGTCTCGCCCAGATCTACGTTAACGAAATCGTCATTAGGCATGGTGTGCCTAAGTCTATTGTCTCTGACCGAGATAGTAGATTCACTTCCAACTTCTGGGCTGCTTTACAAAACGGTCTTGGTACTCGTATCGCAATGAGTACTGCCTATAGACCCCATTCTGATGGTCAATGTGAAAGAACAATTTTAACTCTCGAAGACATGCTCAGAGCCTGTGTCATGGATTTGGGTGGTAACTGGGACGATCACCTCCCATTGGTTGAATTCTCCTCCAACAATAGTTACCATTCCACTATCAAGATGGCACCATTCGAGTTCTTGTATGGCAGAAAATGTAGGACTCCAACGTGTTGGAGGGAAACAGGAGAAACTCCAATAGCTGGTCCTGCCTTACTGCAAGAAACCAACGAAAAGATCCAACTCATTCGGCAGTACATGAAAACGGCACAAGTTCGGCAAAAGAACTACCACGATCGTCGTCATAAAGCAATAGAATTTCAGAAAGACGATTGGGTATACTTGAAGGTATCCCCAATGAAAGGTGTCACGAGATTTGTTAAGCGAGGAAAGTTATCACCTCGATTCATAGGACCCTTCAAGATACTAGAAAGAATTGGGAATCAGTCCTATCATTTGGACTTGCCAGAAGAGTTATCAGGAGTTCACCCGGTCTTCCACGTAGGATACTTAAGAAAGAGTCTGGTGCCCGAGAGGGAACCATGGACTGATCATTCGGACATTAAGATTGACGAACGGCTAAGGTTCGTTGATGAACCGGAGTGCATTTTGGAAACAAAAGTCAAAAAGTTACGGAACAAAGAGATCAGGATGGTGCTGGTCAAGTGGAAGCATAATCGGGGAGCTAATCACACTTGGGAATCGGAAGAAGACATGAAGAACAAGTACCCAAGTTTGTTTAGTGCAGCATGACTTCGCGACGAAGTATAGGCGTGGTGGAGCCCATGCTGTAACATCCCAATTTTCAATTATATGTAATTTACAAGTATTTGGACTTAATAATGGTATTAATGAATTATTATTACAATTTAAGTTATTTTGATCATTATATCAGTTAAAGTAGAAAATACGAAGTTGAGGGGTATAATGTGCAAATGGGTCCAAATAGAAATAAAAAGGGGAAAACCCTTTCATTTCCACCAATTCATTCTCTCACTACACTCTCTCTCTAAAACCGGTTTCTCTCTCTCTCCCTCTCTCTCTCTCTCTCTCTCTCTCTCTCTCGGATTTCATCCAAGAATACCCAAGAATCAACAAATTGAAGCTGCAAAAGTTGGATTCAAGTGGCATTTAGGGAACTACAACAACTACAAGAATCAGATTAAGGTAAACATCATTCAATAATTCGGATTTTTGATATTTTGGTTCGGTTTTTATGAAAACCGAATTCTAAGATTAGTGATGCAAATGTTTATGCATGTTATATAATATGATGGATTAGTTTAAATCGAGCATGTATGTTGTTGTATACAAAAATTCAGAATCAGATTTGAAGTCTAAGTGTGATTTCAGAAATTAAGTGTGTGTTTTAGTGTGTGTGTTCTTCGAGACATGTAGAAAAATGGACACAAATGGGTTGTTTTGGTGTACAAATATGATGATATAAGTTAAATAATAGCATCTAAGTTCATATTTACAGTATTAGACTCAGAAACATGCAAAAATGGTCAAAAACGTAAATCTGTAAAATATTGGAAAATTTCACCAAGTATGAACTCGGTCCGGATCCATCCGAATTCGGATCCGTACCCAGTTCGGATCTGTTCATCTATTTCGGACCCCAGCCTGTTTCGGATCCCATACCCATTTCGGATCATGCCAATTCCGGACCCCAATTCGGATCCAACCAACTTCGGACCATCACCCCAAATTCGGACCAAGTACAATTCGGACCATCCGAATTCGGATGTGGTCCGAATTTAGAACCCAATTACATTTAATATTACAGAATACAATTTTTAAGCAATTACTGACATTACATCACTATTACACTTACATTACAGATCATTGTGGTGTTATCAAAACACACATTGATTCAGGATCAAGTCACAAAACCAATCACTGTGAGTAACAGATTGTCATTCGAACATTTATTGTTTTTGCATTCATGTTTATACATTCAATGACATGTTCACGTTGTTCATATACTTCATTTGGCACTCATGAAATGATTTGTTGTTATGATGCACCCTCGTACTTGACATGTAACACACATGTAGCTTGCGTTCATTTGAAAGTGCATCTATTTACATCATGCTTGCACTGCATGATCATTACTTCATAATCTGATGCGACCTGGACTGGGGCTGACAGCAGGCCACTGTCGGGGACTGATCATCCCACTTGTATCCCATCAGGTTCGGCACATACCCGATCAGCATATTGAACTGCCACCCCATGCTAGCACTGCATGGTTTACTCACACATTGAGGCTTTCACTGCCGTTTTCACATACATGGGGCTTACACTGCCCATGGTTAAGCATTGCATGTAAAGAAATATTTGTTGTATGTATAATCTGTTATCTCACTAAGCATTTAGCTTACTGTTGACTCACATTGTTTACAGGCAAAGGCAAGAGTGTAGCTGGACCATCTACTTAAGCATATCAAATCAATATCCCGGAGACCTTAGTAGCTATTGGTACTTGAATGTAATAGCTTTGGGCTGGGATTTCTACTTCTAAAACAATTATGATGATGTAATAGCTAGACTTAAACACTGTAGACATTTACTTTCATTGCTTTACTGTGGATGTGCTTAATTCTAATTTAAGTATTCAATTTCAATTATTATGATACTCATTGGGTTGTTAGTCGATCCTGGTGATTGCTACAATTATATCATTAATTAACAAGGACGTCACATTCTTCCAAAAACCCTAAAAAGAGAAAATGTTACAAATGTGGGAAGAAGACACATCTGGCCAAGGATTGTCCTGAATCTGAGGACATGAGGCCTGTTGACTCTGCTGTTTCCACCACAGCTGTTACAAGCAGTGTTGGAAATGTCACAGTCACTGAAAGTGGTATTCAAGCTGATACCATTCAAATAGGGAATATTAGTGTGGATATTTCAAGTCCATCAACAAATGTTGATGAAGTAGGAGAACTCATCTCTGTGATGAGTTCCCCTAAAAATGACTAATAATTCTCTTATCACTCTGCAGGAAAAACAACCTTCCCAGGTTTGGTACTTGGACAGTGGCTGCTCAGGGCACATGACAGGTTGTAAAGAATTGCTGAGTGAACTCAGGCCTGAAAAAGGGCCAAAAGTCACCTTTGGTGACAATGTACAGGGATCCACTGAAGGATATGGAACTCTTAAAGCTGGTGCTGCAGTGTTCAAAAGAGTAGCCTATGTGATTGGGCTAAAGCATAACCTTGTCAGCATAAGTCAACTGTGTGATGCTGGCTACAAGGTTAACTTTGATGAGCACCTGGGTTACATATTGGATTCCCAAGGCAAAGTTGTGCTATGTGCTCAACGAAAGAAAGGTGTATATGTTGTGGATATGCATTCTGCTGACCCCACAACTGAAACCTGTTTTCTCACAAGAACAAATGCTGATCTAAACTGGCTATGGCCACAGAGACTTGTCACATCTGAACGTCCAAGAACATCAAACAACACGCTGTAAGAAAAGAGTTGGTTGACAGGTTTGCCCTTCTAGACTTTTGCTAGATTAGATTCTGACCGCTTCTGAGAAAGGCAGCCTCAGGCGAAGGAGGAAAAAACATTCTTTTAAATCCAAACATCTTTCCCGATTGATACTCCACTCTCTTAATCCATATGGACTTTTTGCGACCGGTTAATGTCCCAAAAGTCGAGGAGGAAGAATTATACACTCTTGTAATGTGTTGATGTGAGTTCTCCAGGTACACTGGGGATCTTTCTAAAGCAGCCAAAGTGAGAGGCTGCTAGAGAGATTATTGGATTTGTCAAAAGGATGGAAATGCTGAACTCTGCCCAAGTAAGGCAACTTAGAAGTGATCATGGTACTGAGTTCAGAAACAGTACTCTTGAAGACTTCTGTGAAGAGAAAGGAATCACTCAAAACTTTTCAGCAGTAAGAACTCCTCAACAAAATGGAGTTGCTGAAAGGAGAAACCGAACTCTCATTGAAGCTGCAAGAACCATGCTGTGTGCATCAGGTTTACCTTCATCATTTTGGGCTGAAGCTGTTAACACTGCCTGCTTCACCCAAAACAGATCCTTAGTGGTGAAAAGATTCAACAAGACTCCCTATGAGCTGCTTTAAGGGAGGATGCCAAATGTCAGTTATTTCCATGTGTTTGGATGTCTCTGTTTCATCCTGAATCAAAGGGACCAGCTGTCAAAGTTTGAACCTAAAGCTGATGAAGGTGTGTTTGTTGGCTACTCTGCTATCTCCAAAGCCTACAGAGTATACAACAACAAAAGAAAGGTGATAGATGAATCTATCAATGTCACCTTTGAAGAGTCCAAGAATTCCTCCACCAAAGCTGTTCCTGAATCAGCTTCAGGAGAACTTAACTTTGATGATCTGATGCATTCAAACAATGAAGAGGACTCAAAAGCTTCCACTACACCCAGTGTGGAACCTGTTAATCATGATGGACATGATGATGATTATGTCAATACACCCTGTGTGAATAAATGTACTGACTTAATTACAACTGCATGTCCAGAACCTATCAATGCTGATTTTCCCAGTTCTTCTGCTGATATGTTCAGCAGGTGGTCCGACATGTTAACAATGGTGAAACAGGTCAAGACAAGTGCAGTGTGTCTGAAAATCTTGAGAGCTGTTTCAACGGGACCTGCTGAAGATGTTTACACTCAGGTGAATCATCATTGAAAAATGATCCTAAGTGGATCTAGGTGTCACCCCATGATCAAATAAATTGGTGACATCAACAAAGGGATAAAACCACGATGGGACAGCTTAGGAACTTTTTGTATGTTCTCTAGCTTTGTTTCACTAAATGAGCCAAGAAGGTGCTGGGAAGCATAAAAGTATGCCACTTGGATCACTGTCGCGCATGGCACAGAAGAGCTCACTCAGGTTGAGAGAAACAATGTATGGAAAGCTTGGTCACCTACTCCTAAAGGTACAAACTATAATTGCACTAAATGGGTTTTTCAGGAAATAAAGGGGGTGAGATTCAGGAATAGCACAGGTCATTCATAGAAATAAGCAAGACACGGTGCTCGGGCTACAAGACAGGAGGGACCGAGGAATTGATTATGATGTGAAACATTTGCATCCGGTGGCCAGGCTAGCAAGCAGATTCGTTTGTTATCTAGCCTATGCTGCCTCATCAGGCATTAAGCGTATTATCAAATGGCATGTTGAGAGTGCATTTTTGGGGAAAATGGGAAAGCTTGCAAGGAAGAAAGACATANTACAGACAGGAGGAAGGCATTGATTATGATGAAACATTTGCTCCTGTGGGCCAGGCTAGAAGCAATTCGTTTGTATCTAGCCTACGCTGCTCATAAGAGCATAAAGGTATTTCAAATGGATGTGAAGAGTGCATTTTTGAATGGGAAGCTGCAAGAAGAAGTATATGTCAAGCAGCCTCCTGGTTTTGAAAATGAACAACACCCAGGTTTTGTCTATAAGTTGGACAAAGCTCTCTATGGTCTCAAACAAGCCCCTAGAGCCTGGTATGACACTCTTACTGAATTCCTTATGAGCAATGGGTACTCCAGAGGTAAAGTGGATACCACACTGTTCATAAAGAAAGTGAAGTCTGATATTATGCTTGTTCAAATTTATGTGGATGACATAATATTTGGTTCTACTAATGAGCAGTTATGCAAGAATTTTTCATTACTCATGAAATCTAAGTATGAAATGAGTATGATGGGAGAACTAACTTTCTTTTTAGGATTACAGGTTAAACAAACCTCAACTGGAATTTTTATAAATCAAAGAAAGTACACTTTAGATCTTTTGAAAAAGTTCAAATTTGATCAAAGTTCTCCTATTAAAACCCCAATGGCAACCAATGTAAAATTGGATGCTGATGCCAGTGGCAAAGCTGTTTCAGTAACAGCTTACAGAGGCATGATTGGGAGCTTGCTATACTTGACTGCTAGTAGACCTGATATTATGTTTGCCACCTGTTTATGTGCTAGGTTCCAAGCTGATCCAAAGGAATCACATCTAGCTGCTGTTAAAAGAATCTTCAGATACCTGAAGGGTACACCAGGTTTGGGTCTTTGGTACCCCAAAGACTCAAGCCTTGAACTAACAGGTTATTCAGATTCTGATTTTGCAGGCTGCAGGTTAGATAGGAAAAGCACAACAGGTGGATGTCAACTCCTTGGTGGAAAGTTGATCAGTTGGAGTAGCAAGAAGCAGAACTCAGTGTCCACTTCTACTGCTGAAGCTGAATACATTGCTGCTGGAAGCTGCTGTGGGCAGATTCTGTGGATGCAGCATCAGCTTGAAGACTATGGGATTGTGTATAGGAAAACTCCTATTCTGTGTGATAACACAAGTGCCATAGCCATCTCCAACAATCCAGTATTTCACTCAAGAACAAAGCATATTGAAGTCAGACATCACTTCATCAGGGATCACATTCAGAAAGGTAATGTGGAGGTAAGATTTATTTCCACAAATGAACAGCTTGCAGACATTTTCACCAAACCTCTGGATGAAACAAGGTTTAATTACCTTGTCAGCAAGCTGGGCATGTTAAACAAGAGTGACTAAGTGTCTCTCAATGGTCTAATAATTTGTATGTTTCACACTGCTCAAGTTTTTCTGAACAGCTTAGACAGAACAGGTTATACATGTTCTGTACTCAGTCATTTGTCTGAAAAACTTGAACAGCTTGAGCATACAACAGGCTGAACAAAAACAGTTTAACCTGTTTATTCGTCCAGCCTGCTCTGATGGTCCAGTCTTCAACCTGTTCATTTCTTCACACTGTCTTACAAGCCAATGTCTTGTAACCTGTTCAACTATTGAACACAACCTGTTCTCACAAAGGAGAGCAGGCTGAAGGCACAGTTTGAAGGGAGAACAGCTTGAAGACTGAGAACCTTGTGTTGACCCTGATCATCACAGGTTTGACCAACAGCGTAGACTAAAAGTTTAATTATCTTTCTTCATAATTAAGTTACTTAAATTATGTTTTAATTTAACTTAATTACTGCGGATAATGTGTGTTACGTGTGTTAGTGATTAAAAAGGTCAAGTGGTCTGACAAATGTTTCTGACATGGACAACCGTTCCGTTTTTCCGTCAACTAACATTTCAAATCAAACCGCCCAAACCTTTTCTCTCTCATACACACGACCATTCAAATCCTATAAATACCTACATACTGTTTCATCTTCGTCTTCCTCATCATTTCCAGAAATCCTCAAGAACCCTAAAATCGACTAAGTGTCTTTTGCTTCTTCAAACCTCAAAAATTCCCAAATGGCTCACAGACCTAATCCCTTTCTCCCAGTATTTGTTGGTGAGGATGTCGTCAAACACTCATCCATCACCACGATGCTGACCATCAAACCCACCAACTACATTGCAAACCTCACTATCCCCAAAAACTATGTGGGGAAAGGTTACGAACAAATGGTGGAGTTTCTGAAAGTTCATCCGTTGAACTACGCAATGACTGCATCTCCTGGTGTCCTGTACCAGGAGATGGTGTATGAGTTCTGGTATACCTGTGCCTACCTTCCAGAATCCAAAGTCATTAAGGGCACAATACTCAATGGGACTCAGACCATTGAGATCAACACTGATCTGCTCAGGGAGGTGCTTCATCTACCAACTGCTGCTTCTTACGATGAGCCCCAAGCTGAAAATGATCAAATGGGCAATCTGCTACGCTTCTGTGGTGTGGCAGAACCCAAAGTTGGAGCAACACTGTTCAGGAAGGATCTCTCTCCTACCTACAGCTTCTTATTCGCCTCTGTGGTGATGTGCTTCAGTAGTAAAGTTGGTTCATTTGACCAACTGAGCCGTGATGAAATCCCTGTAGTTCTGCAGCTTGTGGATGGAACTACCATGGATATGGCCAAATGGATTTTTCTGAATCTGAGGAACCTGGTGCAGCAAGAGTCAAGACCAGCTGCTGTTCGATATCCCAGGTTTCTGAGCCTCATTTTCAAGCATGTATGTGGTGAGCATCTCTATAACTCTCAGCCTCTTCTTAAGACTGCTGCATTCCCAGTTATAGGGAATAGAGTTTTCTATACTCCAGTCCTGCAGAATGAGCCTCCTCTATCAACACCAATGAGGAGGCTGCTAGGTTTGGTGGAAGGACCCTCTACTGTGAGGGTGGATCCAGAGACTGCTCCCACCAGAAAATCCAAAGCCAGGTCCAAGCTTGTCAAAAGGACCCTGGCAACTGAAGCTGGGCCAGTAAAAAAGAAGGCCAAAACAGCTCAGTCTGAGTCTGTTCCTTTAGCCTCTGTGGCTGAGGGAGAGCAGACTCCTCACCCTGGCTCATCTGTTGAGCCTGAAGCCTTTGTGGCTGGTGCCTCTGTGGCACAAGAGACGATGGAACAGGCCAGCCCCACTGTTCCTAGCCCAGTCTCACATCCTGTCCAAACAGATACTCTCCCTACTCCACAATCACCCACATCATCCGTCCATTACCAAAGAAAATCACTAGCCAAAAAGAAAACAGCCCACAAAACCACCTCCTCTGTTCCCTCTCAACAGGGTTCAGTTGTAAAAGAAGCAACCCCAGCTGCCTCTCCTATTTTGGGAGAAGGTTCAGCTCATTTGGAGCCTGCTTCACTCCAATCTGAGTCACCCTTGAGTCAGCCTAGACCCTCTGGTTCCTCCCAACAGGAACCAGTTGTACAAATGGAGATACCCACATCAACTATCCCAGCCTCCCAACAGGCTGAGGATATTGAAAGACAGGAGTCCTCTCCACTCCATACTGTGTCCACACTGTCCCCCACTCATATCTCCTCACACCCTGAGTCTGCACGAGGTGCCCACGCTGCTGATATAGACCAATCAGCAGCTCAGCCTCAAACTTCTGTTCCCCATGATTCAGCTGTTCAACACCAAACAGCTGCTGAGGGACCACTATCCCAAGCTGATGAACCTCAGGGATCATACCATCCCTCTGGTGAGGCTGCTCCCTCAATGCAAATTCCATCAGCAGGTTTCACCACTGCTGATGTTGAAATGCATATTCCATCTCCCAATGATGAGGTGCCTTTAGACCAAGGCACTGCAGAGGGAACCACCACTGGTCTTCATGAGGGTGTTGCAACACAAGCAGCATCTGAAAGGCTCCAAACATCATCCCCTTCTCCTGGTGATGCAGCTACAACCGCTGCTGAAGGACCTCTTGATCCCTCTAACCTGGGCCATCTTACTTTTGCCCAGGCTATGGAGCTTCTATCCCAAGTCCCTCTTCCCTCTCCATCACATCCTCATACACCAGCCTCATCATCATCGTCTCCCTCTACCCACTCCAAACAATCCACCCATACACCACCATCTCCCAAAGACCTGCCTTTGAAGGATCAGCTTTCTTTGCTGACCAACAAAGTTGGTTCTTTGGAAAACACCATGCACTCCCTACCATCCATCATCTCAGACTCTGTGTCTGAGCAGCTCAAAGGATTCTTTGATATGTTTAAAGAATCCTTCCCAGTCACTCCCCAAACTGACAACTCTCCACAGCTGATTGCACTCACTGCACAGCTGCAAACTGTATCCACCTCTCTCTCCTCTATCCTCTCCTTACAACAGGACTCTGTGTCCTCCATGGCAGCCATTTCCCAACAGCTGTCATCTATCCTCACTTCTTGCAACTCTACTCTTCCTAACACTTTGGCCAGCTTACAGACCATCATTGGTTCCCTATCCAACTCAGTATCATCAGACCTTGCTGATGTGCGAGATTCACTAGAACTTCATCTTGCACAGCTGCAATCTCTGCTGTTCACAGCGTCTGATAGGGAAAATCTTCTTAAGTTGACCACTCTTGCTGATTCCCACACATCTTCTCTTCAAACCTGTCTTTCCCAACTTAGTGAGGTGAAGGATAACTTGGCTTACTTAGTGAACAGCCTTGTTGGTCCTAAATCCTCTAAACCTGCTGGCAAGCCTGCTGACTTTGTGTCTTCAGGCAGACCAGGTGTTGAAGTCGCTGCTTCATCTCCTTCAAAGGGGGAGAAGTCATCTGCCTCGAAGACTAAGTCTAAGGGGGAGAAAACTTCTTATCCTAAGGAGATACCAGTGTCTGCAACTCACACTGGTCAGCCAGCAGAGATTTTTGAAACAGGTGCTGCTGAAGGTGCTTCTCAAGCTACTATGCCTACTCAGGCTGTCTCTCCAAACCCTGCTCAGTCTAAGGGGGAGGAAATCATTCCTGAGGACAGGCCTAGCAGCAAAAGGAGGCACCTCATTCTATCAGAAAAAGAAGAAGAAGAAGAAATTCCTGAAGCTGCTGTCACTAAAGCAGCAGCTAAAGGAAAAGAAACGGTAGCTAAGGATCCTATGCAGCAGAAACAGGCAGAAATGCAATTTCACAAGTCCAGAGCCAAAGAGATGGGCCTCCCTATGCACAAATACTTTGAGTTTAGGGAAGAACAGCTTCAAGCTCTGGAGGAATTAAGAAAAGAAGAAGAATCTGCCAAAGCTGCTAAGTCCTTTGCCCTCCAAGAAGCAAAGAAAATTAAAATGTCTACCTTGGAGGTGCAAAAGAAAATAATGGAAGCTGCCAGGAAATCAGCAGGAGAAAAAGAGAAGGAAGTAGAGAAAGGTACTCAGGTCTCTGTGAACCAAATCAACAGTACCCTCTGCCAGAGCCAAATTCCACTTTGACAACTTGGCTAGAAAGAAATTTCATGATGTTGCTACTAGAAGGCTTGCCAAGGAAGCAATTGTCAAAGCTGTTCCCATTTCAAGAAAAGGCACACAGTGGAAACTTCAGATCACCAGGATGGGTGCAACAGGCCCTGAAATGGAATCCTACGATCACACTGATGTTGCACAGATGGGATACAAGGAATGGGTGGAACTGGCAGTTGCCCTGAGCCAGTCTAAGTCAGAAACGGCTAAGACTATCAGGGCATACATCAAGAAGCTGATGGAGAGAGTAAGTGAGCTGGGCCTGATTCCAAAAGAAGTAAAAGAGGGTGTCTCTGTGACATACCCCAAAATAAAGGCCAGAAGGACAAAGAAGGATACAGAGATGGAAGTACTCCTCACGCTGATTGAACAGGGCGACTATGCCCTTGAAATAAAAGGAGTTGATCATAGTCTGCCTAAAGGAATAGAGTTTGAGGATGGCAAGATTATTGAAGAACCTGAGCTGGGGGCATTTTTTGTAGATCCCCTAACTCAGAAAAAGTGCTTCCAAAGGGCCTCAGAACTATACAAAGTTGATCTGAGACAACTTGCCGCCTTCAGACTTGCAGTTTCTTTCAGGCAGTCTAGCAAATGGAGAGCAGCCATCTGGGAACAGCTCAGAGGCTTCTATAAAAGAGGAGAACTCAATGATCCCAAGTTCATGATCATCAGAAGTGAAATTGAGGAACTTGAGGATACAAGGGAAGAACTGGAAAGGATGGTTCAGGATCCTTCTCCATTGATATGAAGTCCATCTACCATCTGGGTAGGTGAAGAATGGAAGCTGTCCATTAGTTGGACAGGCTTGCCATTATCTGCTCCCAACTCAAACAGTTCAAACATCTTGTACATTAGTTGTACAACCTGTACATTAGTTGTACATTATTACATAAGTTGTAATTTTTGCTTTTACATTAGTTGTAAAATACATTAGTACATTAGTTGTACTCTTGTAAGAACATGTGTTGTTCTAGTATAGTCAAGAATCAGTGTATAAACTGATCTATTACTTTACTGTAATGTTGTAATTTCAATTCAGCAAAATGTACTTTAAAAATATATAATGATTTTTGATAAGACCAGCTTAGACTGGTTATTGCAAATAGGGGGAGATTGTTAGGCACAAAAAGGCCTCAGTCAAACCTGTTCTACATCTGAGGGGGAGATTTATAATCAAACCTGTTGATGCATTTGAAGGTTGAATTTAAGGCCTGTTATATGCCTTATTGAAACCTGAAAATGATTTGCAATATCAGTCTAAAGCTGTTCTATATGTTGCATGTGTTGCAACTAAGACAGTTTGTCCAAGCTGCTCTGTCTGCTGAACAGGCTGGACATAAACTGTCTACGCTGCTCTACACTGTTGAGCAGCTTGGGCAATTTTAAAGTGTTCTGTTCTTTGTGAACAGAACCTTTTCTTTGTGAACAGGCTAAACACTTTATGGAATATGTTTCCAAGTCATCATGTATTGTTTTTGACTACAAGATCAGTTTACAAAGTCGAAGACAAAGTGGAAAACAGAACTGCTCAGCCTGCCCAAGCTGTTCTGTAACATGAAGACAAAAGGTTATTTGAAAAAGGGTGACAGACCTTTTTCTTATATCAAAATAGGCCTTTACAAGGAAGAAAGACGCAAAGTTGACATTCCTAAATTAGTTAAAGGCAATGCAACAGTAGACAAAGTAAAAAGACAAAAGTTCTGCACATATGAAGACAAGTCTGCTTTTCAGAAAAGTGCAGAAAAGGTTATGTTGTCTTTTCAACAAGACTTTTCCTTTTCATTCTGTCCAATGAAGATGTTTCTCTGAGATCCTCTAAGTGAGTATAAAAGGAAGCTTCTAAGGTCAGAAAGAACGTGAAGAAAGCTAAGTGCTTAAAACCAAGAGTGAACGTGCAAGTGTGATCTTCATGCATGCAAGTCTTCTGTAAACCAGCATCTGTGTGTCTAAGCTGTTTTACCTAAGCTGTTCCTTAAGTCTTGTAAACACAGTGAGTGCTTCTTAGTGAGTGTATTCATTGTATACTAGTTCGAGTCTGTCTTAGACTAGTAAGCATACTGTTGTATCTGTCATCTCAGCTTGAACTATTCCGCATTCAAGCTTGTTTGTAATTAACAAATTGTTGATAATACATACAAACATTGAGAAAAGAGTGTGTAGTTTTTAAATTGCTGTATTCACCCCCCCTCTACAGCTTATAACTATATACTTTGGGAACCTCTCGGGACCTACAGGTCGTTTGGAAGATTTGGGAGACTCATCACTATTTCATCGGTAATTTACGTTATGAGGCAATGTTGTAATATTCTGGATGATTGTAATAATTGTATGGGTGTGTAGACTTAGACTTGGTACTTTATAGCACCGTAGGGTGTTTAACACTTGTTGCACTATTTTATTTATGCATTTAATGCTTCCGCACTTAATTTAGGTTATCAGATCATTTTTGTATTTATGTGTGATGATTAATCCTGGGTGGCTTGTAAATGGTGGTTGTTGTGGCAAGGGTGTCACATCCCCTGACCCCTGAACCTCTGTATATTCTATTTCTACTCCCCCTACAATCATCATGAGGTCCTTAGACTGAGTTTTCTGTCTTTTCTCCCCCTCATGGGGATCAGGCTCGTCCTGGTTGTCATGTTTTCTTTTCTGAGACTCAGCCTGAGGACGGAACTGTTGCTCAATAACGGCCGATTCTAGGCGGTCCATTCTGGAGTTCAGTTGCTCCTGGACTTGAAGGATAAGACGGGTTAGCGCATCGATTTTGTCCGAGAGCTCTGTAATTTGTGCCTGGACTGAATTGGATCCTGGTGGAGGCACAGCTTCAGAAGCGACACCCTTACCCTTTATAAGTGAGAGAAGGGTGGTGTGACGTTCCTCAGCAGCTTCCTTTTGGGCGTCCAGGTCAGCCCGAGTAATAACACCGGCAGCACGAAGAGCTGCCGTTAGCATCTCCAAGTTAATGGGAAGATGGCCTGAAGTGGATGGCGGTGATGGAGCCACTTCAGGTCTTCCTTCCGTCATTTCTGGCTCCACAATTGATTGGCGATCTGACGATGAAGTGATAGAAGACGAGTACGATAATGTCAACGAGGTGATTGTAAATTCACAACCTATCACGAAGTTGTAGGTGTGATATAATCACAATGTGATTGATATAGATGAGATCAAGATAGCCTCGGTCGAAGACTCTGAACTTGAAAGAGCAGAAAAAGAGCCTTCCAGGGCTGATTTACTGAATTTGTGGTTCAAGAAGGAACAAAAGAAAGAAAAGCCGAAGATGAAGAAGAAGATGAGGATTTCTGGGGTGGAAAATCTCTCAAGAGGAATTATAAGCTGGTTCTTTGACCGAGAACTGCAGCTGTTTATATTGAAAAGGAGAGATGGTCTTCAATACTTAAGGCGAACGCTTAAAGTCTTCAATACATTGCCGAAGGTTGAAGTGAAAGAATTGGCATGGAAAGAGCTAATAAATATTGGTGACGACCCTTATGCTGAAGTAATTGCAAAGATTATCAGGAAAGAGGGTCGGTCAGGAAAATTTGAAAGGCTCAAGCCAAGAACTGGGAAGAGAGTCGAGGACGTATCAAGAATAGATCCTCATACAGGTAGGCCATGGGCCAGAATGGTGTACAAGCCTGTAAAGTGTTTGAAGAAGGTGCCCATGAAGACGATGCCACAAGATGTTCTGAGTAACATGAAGTGGTGGTACGTAGATAACGAAACTGCTGAAGCAATAATGGAGGATACAGAAGACAAAGTAATTTTGCGAGTGTATGATCCGTTGCATCTAATAAATCTATCGAACGACGACTTGCAGAAGCTGAATGATCAGCCTATCTTCTTCCATGAAGGTTGGAGGTCTGATGCTAGGAAGTACCAGAAGGTAGTGAAAGTATGCATAGATGCAGGTTTATATGCAGGTAGCAGTATATATAGTTCTAGTGCTTAATCAAAATGTAAATAGTTAGAAGCTATCGTCAAGGGGGAGTCTGTTGGTACACCTGGTGTGACGATAGCAGTCTAAGTTGTATTAGCATTTTGTCTAAGTCATGTTACAAAGTTTTGAATATTAACTAGTGTTTGATATATGTGTTTATATGTGTTGGATAGTTATTGATTGTATGTTTGAACTTGATGTAATGTATTACAAGAAGTTCAAACATAAAGTCCAAAGATTAATTCAATCATAAGTTAGAACATATGTTCAAATAGAAGTTTGACTTGTGAAATTCGAATTTAGAGCATATTCGAATTTACACATAACGTAGATTCGAATTTGGTATAAATTCGAATAAGGCAGATTCGAATTTGTCAAGGGGACAAATTCGAATGGGCCTTGGGCCTGTTTCGAGTTTGTCCCATGACAAACTCGAATGGGTCACTATAATTAAGGATTAACTCGAATAATTATTAGACTTTTGTAGAATTCGTGTGACCAATTAGCAAAATGCGATCTCGAGTTTATCAGCTGGTATTGTGTTTGTTCGGAGAGAATCATCGCGTAGGTTCGTTCGTCATCGATCGTACAACGCCGTGGTAGTCTCCGTGTTCCGTGTGAGTGATATATCCGTCTAGCCGCTAACGAGGATTCCGCACTCGTTGGTGTGTGTCGCGTCTAGATAGATCGGTTAGTTCAAGACCTTACAGTCTCAGGTTCGTGGATGAACCGGAATGCATTTTGGAATCAAAAGTTATGAAACTTCGGAACAAAGAAATCAAGATGGTGCTGGTCAAGTGGAAGCATCATCGGGGAGCTAATCATACTTGGGAATCGGAAGAAGACATGAAGAACAAGTACCCAAGTCTGTTTAGCGCAGCATGACTTCGCGGACGAAGTATAGGCGTGGTGGAGCCCATGCTGTAACATCCCTATTTTTCAATTACTTGTAATAGACAATTTAAGACTCAATTAATTGTATTAATGGATATTTATGTCAATTTAAGCAAATTATGTTCACAAATTTATAAATGAGAAAGATATGAAGTTGAGGGGTATATTGTGCAATTGGGTCAAAATAGAAATAAAAAGGGGAAAAGCCTTTCATTTTTCAAAATCCACTCTATCACTACTCTCACTCTCTAAACCGATTTCTCTCTCTACTCTCTCTCTCTCTCGGCTTCAATCCAAAAACACACAAGAATCAACAAATTCAAGTGCAAAAAAAAAAAGTTGGATTCAAGTGGCAATTTAGGATCTATAACTGCTACAACAAAGGATTTGAGGTAAGAATCACTTAAGATTTCAATATTTTCATGTTTGGGTTCGGTTTTCATATGAACCAAATCATAAGATTATGATCTCAGATGTTAATGCATGTTGGATATTAGTGTTGCAATGTTAAAATTGAATGATGATAATGTTGTATACCAAATTTCAGATTCTAATTCCACTGCTAAGTATGATTTCAGAGATTTTGTGTGTGTTTTAGTAGGTGTTCTTCGACAAAATGAAGAACATGGGATTAATTTGGTATATTTAAGTGGTAGTTTAAAGTATAAAGTGTTAAAATAGTGCTACTAAGCTCACATTTCCTATATTAGACTCAAAAAATGCAATAATGGTCCAAAAGTAATTTATGGAAAATGTTGGAAATTTACCAAGTATGAACTCGGACTGATGATCCATCCGAATTCGGACCCTGCTAATTCGGACCACCCATTTCGGATCATATACAATTCGGACCACTACTCATTTCGGACCAGTATCCCAAATTCGGATCCTACCCCATTTCGGATCCTACCCTTATTTCGGACCTACACCATTTCGGACTAACACCCAATTCGGACCATCCGAATTCGGATGTGGTCCGAATCCGATTGGAATTTCAATTAAATTTACAGAATTTAAGTTTTAAGCAATTACTGACATAACTTCATTATTACACTTACTTTACAGATCATTGTGGTGTTATCAAACACACATTGATTCAGAGACACGATACACAATACCAATCACTGTGAGTTACAGATTGTCATTCTAACATTTATTGTTTTTGCATTCAGGTTTATATATCCAATGGCATGTTCACATTGTTCATTACATCAATTGGCACTCATGATTAATTTGTTGTTATGATGCACACTCGTACTTGACATGTAACACACATGTAGCCAGCGTTCATTTGAAAGTGCATCTATTTACATCATGCTTGCACTGCATGATCATTACTTCACAATATGATGCGACCTGGACTGGGGCTGACAGCAGACCACTGTCAGGGACTGATCATCCCACTCGTTATCCTGGTCAGGTTCGACACATCCCCGATCAGCATTTGAACTGCCAACCCCATGCTAGCACTGCATGGTTTTCACATACATTGAGGCTTACACTGCCTGTTTTCACATACATGGGGCTTACACTGCCCATGGTTAAGCATTGCTTGTAAAGAAATATTTGTTGTTTGCATAATCTATTATCTCACTAAGCATTAGCTTACTGTTGACTCACCATGTTTTCAGGCAAAGGCAAAAGTGTAGCAGGACCTTCTACTTAAGCAATTCACTTCAATATCCCGGAGACTTAGAAGCTATTGGTACTTGAATGTAATAGCTTTGGGCTGGGATTTACTACTTTCAAAACAATTTGTGATGTTGTAATAGTTAGACTTTATCACTGTAGACATGTATTCAATTGCTTTAGTGTGGAACTGCTTAAATCTAATTTAAGTATTCAATTTCAATAATCGTGTTATTCATTGGGTTGTTTGTCGATCCTGGTGATTACTTTTTATACTATAAAAACAAGAGGGTGTCACAGATGGGGTATGGTAAGTGCAACTGCGGGTTCCATGATTCTGTAGAGGTGCATCAAAGTTAGCACAAAAGATTTTAGATGATAAGACATTGATAATAAGTCTGGATAAGTGTGAAAAAGAAACTGTCTGATCTGTTTAAAGCATCGGGTTATTATTAGTAGAATGGAATTCTACTGAATAAAGTCCAAAGTCAATCGTTAAGAGACCAATGTTAGAACAGACATTTTCACTCAAACACTGATCTTAACTCTAATCAATGGTGCACCGGACTTAAAATCTTTTTGGGTTTTTGATTTATAATGAAAATGCAAACATGGAAAAATTTTAAAAAAAAATGCTAAGTGTTGGATTTCGGATGGACCGAATTCGGATGAACAGTAACACCGAATTCGGATCCAGCTGAAATCCGGATAATGAATGATAAATGCATGTGATGGTCCAAATTCGGATGATGAGCATAATGCGGATGGTCCGAATTCGGATAATGATGATAATTCGGATGGGGACCGAAATGGAGTGGATGCAGGCAATGAGAAGGAATGGACCGAATGCGGATGGAATCCATAATTCGGATGGGGACCGAATTCGGATCTCATCCGACTTCGGATGAACAGTGTATGAATAAATATAACTTAGAAAAAATAATGAACAATTTGAACATACTTTTGAAGAACCGAATTCGGATGCAAAGTGGTCCGAGTTCGGATGCACAGTGTCCGAAATCGGATGCACAGTTTGTAAATTTTTTGAAATTTTTCTAGGGGACACATCCGAATTCGGGGCTTGGTCCGAATTGGGATGGTTCGAAGTGCATCAGTTCATTCAAGTTGTTCATGCAGCATGCAACGTGAACAGTGGTGATTGTGACAAAAATGCATGAAAATGAAGATCCTAGTCTAAAAACATGTAAGGAACAATTTATATAACTACAACTAACTAAACAAAGCATATTAAATGACCTAAAAATAGGAAAAACCGAATATGAAAACCATGAAAAAGTCGAGAATCAAACATGTTAGAATGCATTTTAGTTGATGGAATGCAAAGTAAAGGGTCTGTTTTGTAATTAGTTAATAGTTGTGTAATTGTATATAATTAAAAAGTTTGACTTTCAAAATAGATAGATCTCTGACAATTACGTTTGGCAAAAATAGATTTCAGAGAAAAACGGTTACTGTATACGAAGCTCATCATTTTGTAATCATCCAAATCTGCAATATAATCATTCGGTTAGTTTTGATTCCAGTTATTGTTCTTGATTATTGATATTGTTGTTTGATTGATAAGAAAGTAAGAAAGATGTTACCTCGTAGTGCCGATGTCAAGAAATGCAAGAAAAACGAAGGAAAATGAAGATCTGAGAAGCTTGAAGTTCGAAAATGGAGGATTTTGGTGGGTTTTGTTCGTCAAGGGGGAAGAGAGAAAGAAGACGTCTTTTTGAAATAACTTGAAAGAGAAGGAAGAGAGACTCTTGACCGTTGACCCGCCCAATTAAATTAAACCTAAAAATCTAAATATTAACCAACCTAAAATTAAAAAATTTTAACTAAGAGAAATAATAAAAATAAAAGTAACAAAGAATTATAAAAATTAACATCCTAACTATACTCCCCTCAAATAAACACCTCTTCGCTTCTTTATCTTTAATTACAGATTAAATCCTTGAACCTATTTAGCCTTAAAGATACTGACAAACGTGGATTAAATTTTTGTCCCACTCAGTGATGAACAATTCATACAGCAATTTGTCAGGATCATTAATTATTAAAGATGTACATAGATAAGGAAATATTGAATTTTAATTTTGTGGCATAATCCTTAAATTTAAATAACAGATATTTTCTAAAATAAAGGAATTTCGAACATGATAGTTTGAAATAAAATTATTTAAGACAGTATCTGATATTTAATTGGAAGGTGGATTCAACATGCCGATATGGAATACTAAAAAACTGAAAACGAGGTTCGTCTAAAGCTTTAGTAAAGATATCCGCAAGTTGATATTCTGTGCCAACAAAATACAACTCAATTGTTCCCTTTTCTACGTGATCTTTAATAAAATGATACCTGATATCTATATGTTTTGTTCGAGAGTGCTGCACGGGATTGCAAGAGATGGAAATTGCACTTCGAGAATCGCAGTAAATTGGGATATTGGTGAGTGAGAATCCATAATCGCGTAATTGCGTTCTCATCCACAGTACTTGAGAGCAGCAGCTTGCAGCTTCTACATACTCAGCTTCAGCTGTGGACGTTGAAACACAATTCTGATTTCGAGTAAAAATATTGATTTCGATCAAAAACTTGAACTAATGCAAAGTATTTTCCGATATCTTACTTGATAAACTCGAAAATGCTTCAAAAATGTGATTTTAACTGTCCAAAACGTCAAGAAACCACAGATGTTTCTAGTGAACACGAAGAACACCACGAACACCCAATCGCTCTGATACCACTTGTAAGGTCTGAACTCTACGGATCTATCTCGACGCGCCACCTTCCAACGAGTGCGGAATCTTCGTTAGCGGCTTGACGGTAAGATCACGCACACCGAAACACAGAGACTACCACGGTGATAGACGAACAACTAGAACGTCCCTACACGATGATTCTCTCCTCACGAAATTCTTTGATTGCAATCAAGTTCGAGATCGCCTTCTGCTAATTGTCTGACAAATTCTGCAAAAGTCTAATAATTAATCGAATTAACCCTTAGTTATACTGACAGATTCAACTTTGTCAGGACAAATTCGAATCTGGCCCAAGGCCCGAACTTGTCCTCCTAGACAAATTCAAATCTAGCCTAAATTCAAACCTCATCATTCAAACTTATGTTTGAACTTATGTTTTATCTTATGTTTGAATTTATCTTTGAACTTTATGTTTGAACTTCTTGTAAAACATTACACCAAGTTCAAACATACAAACAATCAATATCAAACACACATAATCAAACACTTGTTAATATTCAATATCAAGTAAGTTGACTTACACAAAATGCTATCTAGACTTAGACTGCTATCGTCACACAGGATGTACTAACAGACTCCCCCTTGACGATACGTTCTAACTTTTACATTTTGTCTAGCTACTTGAACCATATAAACTACTATCGGCATATAGACCTATATCTATACATAATCTAACTATCTCCTGGAATTTCCTAGCTTCAGATCTCCATCCTTCGTGAAAGAAGATAGGCTGATCATGTAGCTTCTTTAGGTCATCCTTTGATAGATTTATTAGATGTAATGGATCATACACTCACAAAATAACTTTGTCTTGAGTATCTTCCATCACGGCTTCAGCAGTATCATTATCTACATACCACCACTTCATGTTACTTAAAACATTTTGTGGCATCGACTTCATAGGCACCTTCTTCAAACACTTTACAGGCTTATATACCATTCTAGCCCATGGCCTTCCTGTATGTAGATCTATCCTTGATTCATCTTCTACTCTCTTTCCCGTCCTATGCTTGAGTCTTTCAAACTTTCTGGATCGGCCCTCCTTTCTGATTATCTTGGCTATAACCTCAACATAAGGATCCTCACCGATGTTGATTAACTCTTTCCACGCTAATTCCTTCAATTCTACCTTCGGCAATGTGTTAAACACCTTAAGCGTTCGCCTCAGGTACTAGAGTCCATCTCTCCTCTTTAGAATGAATAGCTGCAGTTCTCTGTCGAAGTACCAGCTTATAATTCCACCTGAAAGATTCTCGGAGCCCGGTACTCTCATTCTTCTTTTCATCTTAGGCTCTACCCTCTTTTCTTCTTTTCGGAACCATAGATTCAACAGTTCAGCCCTTGATGGCTCTCTCTCAGCTTCCTCTAGTTCAGAGTCTTCTACTGAGGCCAGCTTGATCTCGTCGATATCAATCACATTGTGACTGTCTTGCACATATAGCTCAGTGATAGGCTGTGAGTTTACGATCACTTCATCAACATTATCGTCTTCATCTTCTATCACTTGATCATATGATTTCCAATCAGCTATGTCCTCTGCCACAAACTCCCCTTCCTCCAACTCTTCAATATCATCTTCAAAATCAAATTCTATCTCTTCTTCTTCAATATCCATTAGAGCGTCAATCATCTCGCTCTCAATGGCGTTTGAAGAACTAGCCTCACCTCCTTCAACTTCTGACTGACTAGGCTCCCCCTGATCTTCAGCATGCTGAGCAGAAGAAAAATCTACTAGCTTAATATCTTTTCGTGCATCGGGATCATTGCCATCGTCATCTTCTCTTCTAATCTCTTGAGCATCTCTGTAGCTGGTCTCCCCCAGAGCCTACAGATTTTTCATTAGTTGCTCGAGGAGGGACTTCATGGTTCTGATCTCAGCAGCTTGATCAGCGACAAATGAATATTTTCTTGATCAATCTTTGCATTATGCTCTTGAAGCTCGCTGACTGCTTTTGTGAGTTGGAAGATTTGGACTGTCTGGAAATCTACCTTGCTTCTCAGCTCTGAGAAACGCTGGTTGTCTGTGAAGGTGGATGAAGTGGATAGAATTGATGTGATTGGTGACGGAGTGATTGAAGGTTGAATAGATTGTTGAGCGGACGGTTGAGCGGATGGAATCTCAGGCTCTGAAACAGAAGCAGATGAAGCTCCCTGTATAAACCTGTGTCTTTTGGCCCTTTGCCTTGGCACTAATGGAGTAGTTTCTTCAGCTTCAAAGTCGGATTGCTTCAAGCCTCGCCACTGGTGCGAACACTTCATTGTAATCGATTCCTTCCTCTTGGTTGAAACCCTTTACCACAACTCTTGCTTTGTTGCGAGTGACTATACCCTGATCATCTCTCTTGCACTTAAAAACCCACTTGGTTCCTATTGCAATTTCTCCTTGAGGTAATGGAACTAACTCCCACACTTCAAGTTTCCTGAATTGTGACAGTTCTTCCTGCATCGCTTCAACCCAAGAGTTATCTTTGAGTGCCATTTGCACATTCTTCGGCTCTACTTGCGAAATGAAACATGAGTAGATGCAAGTATGAAAGGCTTCGGAGTCATTGATCATCGACAATAACATTGTGTTGTTATTCAAACTACTCATAGTCCTCACACCAACATTAGGATTTCCTATGATACTCTCAACTGGATGATCCTTGTTAATCCTCGATGTTTCTATCTCGTCAACCCTAAGATTTTCTCCCAAATTTGATCCTATCTCTCCTAACGGGGGAACGACTTCAGACTCTACATTTTGTTCCTCATGGACATTGTCTTTAGAGTTAGAACTTGTTGTCTGATTTTCGTTTGTAGGCATTTCAGAATCATTTTCTGCTGGAGATCTATCTTCAGTTGTTGTAGGCTCAGATGTTGATGGAACGGTCGTTCTCGGAAAACTTTGACCCTCGTCATTCAGATTTAATGACGACAAGTCCTGTTCGATTGTACCTTGGCGTGATCAGATTCCACATTGGCCATCTGTGCGCCGAACTCCAGAATCGTCTGATCTTCTGACTTTTCTACCAACGTAGGACTGATATCATTCTGATTGGTGTCCCCTGTCTTTTCCTCTGCTCCCACACTTCCATTCTCGGTTACTTCAGCCATAAAGGCTCTGGCGTTCGACTCTGGATGTGTACTCCAGTCATATGTTCCGTCGAGCTGTCTGTCAGATGTGACATTGGATAACATACCAGCTATATTTGCCTGACTGCTTGAACTACCTGGCAGATGTCTCTCTTGAGATTGATTCTGGTTCTGGTTCTGGTTCTGGTTCTGGTAGTTCTCTACTTTCGGTCTTTGACACTCTCTAGCGAATTGTCCTAACCCTTGGCAGTTGTAACACTTAACCTTGGATTTATCAAACCCAATCTTGTTTTTACTAACGTTGAGATTTCTGCCCGTCCTCTTGATGAACCTTTTAACTCGCTGAGTTACCATGACCGGTTTCCATTGCGGATCCATCTCCTTTAAATCATCAGGATCTACCTGATCATAATCCTCATCCCAAAGCGTAGGATCGTTGATTTTCCCTTGAACGCAATTGCCATAGGCGGCCACAAATGAAGCCAACAGATTCAGATGGTCTTCAGCTGATTTTGCACTCATCGGCATCTTTGAATACCCTTGAGATGTAGATGTAGCCTGAGTTTGCTTTTCTTCTGGTCTTGAAAGAAAACCCGGCTCACTGAGTCTTCTAATTCAACCGGAGTCGATGTTTCTCGTGAAAAGAATGTTGTAGCCGTCTTCACGTCAGTTACCCCTGATGATTTGGACTTCCCAAAGTACATGTCTAGATCCTGTACTTGTTTATAATCCCTTTCCTTCTTTCGCAATTCAAAGTGCTAGGCCCTCAGCGTTCCTATGACATTTTCTAGAGTTAGAGTATAGAACTTGTCTTCATCATGTTTTATCAGTGCCACATACATCTCCCATTTGGCTGGTAAAGCATCCAGAATTTTCACAATCTTCTCTGTCTCACTATACACCACATCGTGGTTGTCTAACTCAGTCAATAAATGATAGAATCTGGTAATTGTCTCATCCAGCTTTTCATTCTTCAAAGCTTTGAAGATCGCGAACTGCTGCTTGAGCATTTCCATTCTATTTTTCCTAACCCTGGGATTTCCTTCACACCTTTTCTCCAAAGCATCCCACAGCTCTTTTGCTGTTTTTTGATTGCGGAAAGTATGTAAGATCTCTTGAGGTAAAGCCTTTCTAATGATAGCGAATGCCCGGTTCTCGCTCTCATAAAGCTTCTTATCATCGTCCTTCATCTTTGAATATGACAAGACTCTTTGTCGTCCTTCAACCTCTGCCGTAGGTGGAATGTATCCCTCATCTATACAAATCCACATCCGCATATCATTAAATCTAGCAAAGTCGGCGAACCTATCCTTCCACCAATAATAATCCTCCAATTTCATCAACTCTGGTGGAGAATTTGCCTTTCCGACCTCGTGGTCCATCTCAATAAACCTCTGTAAACTTGTCATTTTTTCAAAAATGTTGAATTTAAAACTTAATTAATTTAATTCGAAATTAATTTTAAATGAACTCTTTCGAACGTGAGTATGTTCGAATGTAATTAATTTTAAACTGGTTTGGAATTAAATTCGAAATTAAGTTTGAAGTCCAACTAAATTCGAAATTTATGACAAAGTCGAAGGTATACTAAATTCGAAAATCCTAAATTCGAAGTTAATGGAAACTCGAATACTGAGGAAATTCGAAGTGGCCAAACTCGAATCAAACCCTAAGGAACTTCGAAAAGGGCGTATTTTCTGACAAACTCGAAATTTGAGTAAACCCTAATACCCCATTGATGTTCGAGCGCCGCAAGTTCGAAAAACAGCTAATACTTCGAGTTTTTCAAGTTTTCAGATTAAACCAATATTTTTATGAGTAAAATATTGATTTCGATCAAAAACTTGAACTAATGCAAAGTATTATCCAATATCTTACTTGATAAATTCGAAAATCTTTCAAAAATGTGATTTTAACCGTCCAAAACGTCAAGAAACCACAGATGTTTCTAGTGAACACGAAGAACACCACGAACACCCAATCGCTCTGATACCACTTGTAAGGTCTGAACTCTACGGATCTATCTCGACGCGACACCTTCCAACGAGTACGGAATCCTCGTTAGCGGCTTGACGGTAAGATCACGCACACCGAAACACGGAGACTACCACGGTGATAGACGAACAACTAGAACGTCCCTTCTGCTAATTGTCTGACAAATTCTGCAAAAGTCAAATAATTAATCGAATTAACCCTTAATTATACTGACAGATTCGACTTTGTCAGGACAAATTCGAATCTGGCCCAAGGCCCGAACTTGTCTTCCTAGACAAATTCGAATCTAGCCTAAATTCGAACCTCATCATTCAAACTTATGTTTGACTTATGTTTTATCTTATGTTTGAATTTATCTTTGAACTTTATGTTTGAACTTCTTGTAATACATTACACCAAGTTCAAACATACAAACAATCAATATCAAACACACATAATCAAACATGTATCAAACACTTGTTAATATTCAATATCAAGTAAGTTGACTTATACAAAATGCTATCTACACTTAGACTGCTATCGTCACACAGGATGTACTGACACAGAACTTTTCTTATATCAAATTGGCCATAGCAAAAGAAGAAAGATGCAAAGTTGACATTCGTCTTTTGGTTAAAGCCTTATGTAACAGTGACAAAAAGGAAAAGACAAAGATTCTGCCATGTGAAGACAAATATGCTTTATCAGAGTGTGCAGAAAAAGGTGTCTTGTCTTTTTGGAAAGACTTTCCACTATCTCATCTGTCCAATGAAGAAGCTTCACTGAGATTCTCCTTTTGAGTATAAAAGGAAGCTTCTAAGGATTGTGAGATATCAAGAGTATGAAATCAGATCTTGCGTTAAAGTGTGTTTTTCATTCATGCAAGTCTGCTTGAATATAACAGTACGTGTGTCTAAGCTGTTCTTATTCAAGCTATCCATCTGAGTCTTGTAAAATCAGTGAGTGCATCTAAGTGAGTGTAGTCATTGTATCTAGTCTGGGTGTGTCTTAGATTAGTTGAACTACTGTTGTATCTGTCATCTTAGCTTGAACCTTTCCGTAGTCAAGCTTGTTTGTAATTTACACTTGTTAATAATATACACAAACATTGAGAAAAGATTGTTAAGTTTTTTAAATAGATGTATTCACCTCCCCTCTACAGCTTAGAACTATACACTTGGGAAAGCTTTTGGGACCTACAACTGGTATCAGAGCAGATAGAGTGTGTGTCAACTCTAGATCTCTTATTCTCCCCACTTTCCCATGGACAATAGTACTGCAAATTCCTCCTCTTACTATGACAATGGGTCAATGGCCAAACCCCCAAAGTTCAATCATCAAAACTTCTCTGGCTGGAAGTGCAGAATGATGCTCTATTTGGAGAATCTGGATGTACAACTACCAGAGATAGTAATGGAAGGTCCCTGTGTGCCAACCTCTGTTACTACCATAACTCCTGCTTTTGAAGGAGCTGCCCCTGAAAACAGAACCTTTGAGAAGGCCCAAGCTCAATGGTCTGATGAAGACAAAAGACTGGTTGCTCTAGATGCAAAAGCCAGGAATAACCTGGTTATCTCTCTTCCTGATGATGTGTTCAAACAGGTTGAGAAGATGAAGACTGCAAAGGAGATGTGGGATACTTTGTGTACCGTCTATGATGGACCCACAATCACACTGGACAACAGGATTAACAATCTTGTTAGACGGTATGAACTCTACTTTGCAAAACCAAAGGAGACACTCACAGAAACCTATACCAGGTTTACTGCTCTTGTTAATGATCTCAAAGCTGTTGGGATCACAAAGGACAGCCTGACTCTTGTGAACAAGTTCTTGGACATCTTGCCTGAAGAGTGGAACTACTTTTCTACCATCATGAGAAATTCAGGTACCATCAAAGGTATGGATCTTGTAAACTTATATGGATCCTTACTAAATGATGAGCAGTTAAGGCAGCAGAAGAGAAATGCCTTGGAAATGTCCAAGAGAGGTGCTGCCTTAGTGGCCAGTGTGAGACAACCTGTGGGGCAGGTATGTGATGTGTTCACACAACCTGATCAACAGGCTGATGATTAAAGAGAGGAAATGCCTGATTAGGAAGACAGTGCAGATCTTGCTGAATTTGATGATGAGCAAATGATTGCAATGCTTGTTAAAAGGTTCAACAAGAAAAGGTTTGGAAGAAATATACTGCAGGGGAACTCAAATGCTGTAAAAAAGAAGGCATTTGATAAATCTAAGGCTGAGTGCTTCAAATGTGGCAAAACTGGCCATATAGCTGCTGAATGTGTGTCAAAAGCTGTTGGATAGTCTTCCAAACCATACAAGACTAATAGGAACGATGACTACAGGGTTAAGTACCTTATGGCCATGGCTAAGCTGAAAAAGTTAGTAAACTCAGTGGCTTCCAACAAGAAAAAGGGACTCATGGCAGAGACATGTGACTGGGAGGAGTCTGATTCATCCTCAGATGAAGAAGACAACAACTGTCTGATGGCCAACACTGACGTCCTATCAACTAGCAACTTCAAATAGGACTTGGCTGAAGCTGAAGCCTTCAGCAGCTTAGAGAACTGGAACCCCACGATGATGTACAAGGTACAAAATTTTATGGCTTACAGTTCTGAAGAGAAAGTAAAAATGTTTGAATATATGCTTGTTGATTTAAAAGCTGCTGTTGAGAAGCACAATGTTTTACTATCTGAAACCTCTAAGCTTAAAAATGATCTTGACACAAAATCTAATAAACTGGACAGTTTCCATAAGTTGGAAACTGAGCTTGATGAATAAAAATACATCAACTCCATTTTACTGGAAGAAAAGAGAGAGACAGATGTAAAACATGCAAAGCATCAGAAGATAGTTGACTCTTGGTGCCAATCTGCACAAAACGTCAGCCATTGCATCAGTCAGCATATCCCTGCACAAATCCAAGCCTATCTTGGAGGGGATCTTGACACAACATCTTCTATTGTTGAGATTAATAATATGAAAGATGACTTATCCACTCTTGGTGAGCTTCCCAGCACTTTCATCCAGAAAGTTAATGGAAAGCTAGTCTCAACAAACAGGTTTGTCAGGCCTCAAAATACTGACAGCTTGTGTGAAAAAGCCCCAAAAGCTGATGATGGAATGTGTTCTCCATCAAATCAGCCTGCTAAGTCCTCTGCTGATTCACACAAGCAAAAGAAAGGAAAACATGCTCAAACTGCAGCAGTGGACACTAAACCTGTTAACAAAACAGACTCTGGGTCCAAAGCTGATGGAAACAGACATGTTAATCCTTTTGGTGCTAAACATTTTGAAAATAAGTTTTCAAAAGGTAAGCAGCCTGTTTTCAACAAGGGTAAGTCTCATGTTGAAAGCAAATCTGCTGTGGTTTCAAATAAATTTTCAAATCATAGTGGAAAACTGGTTATAAATGAAAATATGTCTTTCAAAACCAGAAGCAATGATTATGTTGATAGGCTGCATCAATCATATCTCAGCACGGGCAAAGGCAAAGCCATTGCTCATGCTGAGAAATCTGGGAATAAGTTTCCCAAACCTGTGGAAGGTCAAAAACCAATCAAGCTTCCTGTATTTGACATCTGTCCTCCCAAAAAGAGGAAAGAAGAAACAGGCAAAGCTGTTGCTATTGTGCCTTCCATCCAAGCTGTTGATTTATCAAAAAATAGTAATAAGTTTGCTAAACCTGCTGATAAAATCAACAGAAATAATTTAGAATATGTTTCTGAAAGTTCTTCTTCCAAAAAGGCTAAAAGGAGAAAATGCTATAAATGTGGGAAGAAGACACACATGGCCAAAGACTGTCCTGAAACCGAGGACATGAGGCCTGTTGACTCTGCTAGTTCCATCATTGCTAAAACAAGCCGTGTTGGAAGTAATTTAGTCAATGAGAGTGGTATCCAAACTGATACCATTCAAATAGGAAATGTTAGTGTGGATATTACTAGCCCATCAACAAATGTTGATGAAGTAGGAGAACTCATCACTGTGATGAGTTACCCTAAAAGTAACTAATGTTTTCCTATGACACTCTGTAGGACAAACAACCATCCCAGGTTTGGTACTTGGACAGTGGCTGCTCAAGACACATGACAGGTTGCAAAAACCTGCTGAGTGATCTCAGGCCTGCAAAAGGGCCAAAAGTCACATTTGGTGACAATGTACAGGGATCCATTGAAGGATATGGAACTCTTAAAGCTGGTGCTGCAGTGTTCAAAAGGGTAGCCTATATGGTTGGGCTAAAACATGATCTTGTTAGCATAAGTCAACTGTGTGATGCTGGCTACAAGGTTAACTTTGATGTGCACCTGGGTTATATATTGGATCCCCAAGGCAAAGTTGTGCTGTGTGCTCAACGAAAAAAAGGTGTATATGTTGTGGACATGAAATCTGCTGATTTCACAACTGAAACCTGCTTTCTCACAAGAACCAATGCAGACCTAAACTGGATATGGCACAAAAGGCTGTCACACCTGAACTTCAAGAATATCAACAAACTCTGTAAAAAAGAGTTGGTAACAGGTTTGCCTTCTATCACCTTTGTTAAGGATAAACTCTGCACAGCTTGTGAGAAAGGCAAGCTGAGAAAATCATCTTTTAAATCCAAGCATAATATTTCTATTGGTACTCCTCTCTTCTTAATCCACATGGACTTGTTTGGACCAGTCAGTGTCCCAAGTCTAGGAGGAAGAAGATACACTCTAGTAATGGTTGATGAGTTCTCCAGTTTTACATGGGTGATCTTTCTGAAGAGCAAAGAGGCTGCTAGAGAAATCATTGGATTTATGAAAAAGATGAAAATGCTGAACTCTGCTCAAGTGAAGCAGCTTAGAAGTGATCATGGTACTGAATTCAGAAACAGTACTCTTTAGGACTTCAGTGAGGAAAGAGGAATCACACAGAACTTTTCAGCAGTAAGAACTCCACAGCAAAATGGAGTTGCTGAAAGGAGAAACAGAACCCTCATTGAAGCGGCTAGAACCATGCTGTGTGCATCTTGTTTACCTTCATCATTTTGGGTTGAAGCTGTCAACACTGCTTGCTTAACCCAAAACAGATCCTTAGTGGTGAAAAGGTTCAACAAACTCCCTATGAGCTGCTCAAAGGGAGGAGGCCAAACATTAGCTACTTCCATGTGTTTGGATGTCCCTGCTTCATTCTGAGTCAAAGGGACCAACTGGCAAAGTTTGAACCCAATGCTGATGAAGGTGTGTTTGTTGGATACTCTGCTATCTCCAAAGCCTACATAGTATAGAACAACAAGAGAAAGGTGTAGAGTCCAGGAGTGCCTCCACCAAAGTTGTTCCTGAATCAGTATCAGGAGAATTCAGCTTTGATGATCTCATGCATTCAAACAGTGAAGAGAAGGACTCAAAAGTTTCCACTACATCCAGAGTGGAACCTGCTAATCATGATGCACATGATGATGATTATGTTGATACACCCTGTGTGAATAAGTGTACTGACTTAATTACAACTTCATGTCCTGAACCTGTTAGATATATTATTTCGAGCATAGGAGTTGTTTTGTAATAATTATTGTCTTTGTATTTTGTCTTGTATTTAATTTCAATGTAGTTTGTTTATTTGTAATAGTCAAGGGGCCAAAGTTGCCAAGTTTTAAGACTTAATTAAAGGAGCTTAGAAATAGGCTCCTAGGGTTTCTTTAATAAAAACGGTTGACATTTTGAAAAGCATATCCAGCCGCCACTATTCATATTCTCTCAACATTCTTATTGTCTTTCTTCATCATTTCACATTTATTGAGGTAGTTTCTTCTTGTGTGTGATAAGAAATCTTCAAGGTGCTGATAATATTAACGGGAACAGAAGTTACAGAACCAATCAATGCTGATTTTCCTGGATCCTCTGCTGATATGTTCAAAAATGGAGAGTCATGCTCAACAAGTGAACAGGCTCAAGATATCAGTGTGTCCGAAAATCTTGAGAGCTGTTCAACAGGACCTGCTGAAGATGCAAACAACTCAGGAGAATCCTCATTGAAGAATGATCCTAAGTGGATCAGGTTTCACCCAAATGATCAAATAATTGGTGACATCAACAAAGGGGTGCAAACAAGATGGGACAGCTTAGGGAACTTTTGTTTGTTCTCTAGCTTTATGTCCCTAATGGAGCCAAAGAAAGTGGATGAAGCACTTAAAGATGCCAATTGGATCACTGCGATGCAAGAGGAACTCAATCAGTTTGAGAGAAACAAGGTATGGAAGCTGGTCCCTGCTCTTAAAGGTGAAACTATAATTGGCACAAAATGGGTTTACAGGAACACGATGGATGAGCAAGGTCATGTCATTAGAAATAAGGCAAGACTAGTTGCTCAGCGCTGCAGACAGGAGGAAGGCATTGACTACGATGAAACATTTGCTCCTGTGGCCAGGCTAGAGGCAATTCGTTTGTTTCTAGCCTACGCTGCACATAAGAGCATGAAGGTAATTCAAATGGATGTGAAGAGTGCATTTTTGAATGGGAAGCTGGAAGAGGAAGTTTATGTCAAGCAGCCTCCAGGTTTTGAAAATGAACATCATCCAGGTTTTGTCTATAAGTTGGACAAAGCCCTCTATGGTCTAAAAAAAGCCCCTAGAGCCAGGTATGACACTCTTACTGATTTCCTTATGAGCAATGGGTATTCCAGAGGTAAAGTGGATACCACACTGTTCATAAAAAATGTGAAGTCTGATATTATGCTTGTTCAAATTTATGTGGATGACATAATATTTGGTTCTACTAATGAGCAGTTATGCAAGAATTTTTCTTTACTCATTAAATCCAAATATGAAATGAGTATGATGGGAGAATTTACTTTCTTTTTAGGATTACAGGTTAAACAAACCTCAAATGGAATTTTCATAAATCAAACAAAGTATACTTTAGATTTATTGAAAAAGTTTAAAGTTGATCAAAGATCTCCCATTAAAACCCCAATGGCAACCAATGTAAAATTGGATGCCGATGCCAGTGGCAGCTGTTTCAGTAACAGCTTACAGAGGCATGATTGGGAGCTTGCTGTATTTAACTGCTAATAGACCTGATATTATGTTTGCTACTTGTTTATGTGCTAGGTTCCAAGCTGATCCAAAAGAATCACATCTAGCTGCTGTAAAAAGAATCTTCAGATACCTTAAGGGTACACCAGGTTTGGGTCTTTGGTATCCCAAAGACTCAAGCCTTGAACTAACAGGTTATTAAGATTCTGATTTTGCAGGTTCCAGGCTAGACAGAAAAAGCACAACAGGTGGATGTCAACTCCTTGGTGGTAAGTTGATAAGTTGGTGTAGCAAGAAGCAGAATTCAGTTTCTACTTCTACTGCTGAAACGGAGTACATTGCTGCTGGAAGCTGCTGTGGGTAGCATCTGTGGATGCAACATCAACTTGAAGACTATGGACTTGTATATAGGAAAACTCCTATTCTGTTTGACAATACAAGTGCCATAGCTATCTACAATAATCCAGTGTTTCACTCCAGAACAAAGGATATAGAGGTCAGACATCACTTCATCAGGGATCACATTCAGAAAGGTAATGTGGAGGTAAGTTTTATTTCCACAGATGAACAACTTGCAGACATTTTAACCAAACCTCTTGATGAAAGCAGGTTCGATTATCTGGTAAGCAAGCTGAGCATGTTAAACAAAAGCGACTAAGTGTCCAAAATATTCTAAGTCATTATATGTCTCACACTGCTCAAGTTTCGCAGAATAGCTTAGAAAGAATAGGCTATGTGTATTCTATACTTAGCCATTTTCTGCAAAACTTGAACAACTTGAGCATATAACAGGCTTGACAAACACATCATATATGTCAAGCCTGATATGATGATCAAACCTCCACCCTACTCTCTCTCTCAATCTGTCATACAAGGCATTGACTTGTAACCTGATTAGCTATTGAACACAACCTGTTCTTACATAGCTGAACAGGCTGAAGGAATAGCTTGATGAGTGAATAACTTGTGATGACCCTGCTTATCATAGGTTTGACCAACAGCTTAGACCATCAGTTTTAATTACCTTTCTTCACAATTAAGTTACTTAATTTTTGTTTTTATTTAACTTAATTACTGCGGATAATGTGTGTTTACGTGTGTTAGTGATTAAAAAGGGCTCAAGTGGTCTGACAACTACGTCAACGAACATTTCAAATCAACCGCCCAAATGTTTCTCTCTCACACCCACTCATATTCAAATCCTATAAATACCCCCTACTGTTTCATCTTCGTCTTCTTCACTACTTCCATAACTTCCTAAGAACCCTAAAACTCGACTAAGTGTCTTGTGCCTCTACTACTTTCACTACTTCCCAAATGGCTCACCGAAACAACCCCTTTCTACCAGTATTTCTTGGTGCTGATGTTAAAAAACATCCATCTATCACCACAATGCTAACCCTGAAACCTACCAACTACCTTGCAAACCTAACCATCCCCAAAAACTATGTGGGGAAAGGCTACGAACAAATGGTGGAGTTTCTGAAAGTTCATCCCCTGAACTATGCCATGACTGCCACTCCTAGTGTCCTGTACCAGGAGATGATGAATGAGTTATGGTACACCTATGCCTATAACCCAGACACCAAAGTGATCAAGGGCACCATACTTAATGGGACTCAGACCATTGAGATCACCACTCGTCTGATCAGGGAAGCGCTTCGTCTCCCTGTGGCTGAAACATATGATCAGCCTCAGCCTGAAGATGAACAGATGAGGAATCTGCTGCACTTCTGTGGTGTAGCAGAACCAAAAGTTGGAGCTACACTGTTTAGGAAGGATTTGTCTCCAACCTACAGTTTCTTATTTGCCTCGGTGGTGATGTGCTTTAGCAGTCTGGTTGGTTCCTTTGACCAACTAAGCCGTGATTAGATTCCTACAGTCCTACAGCTTGTGAATGAGACTACAATCAACATGGCCAGATGGATTTTCATGAATTTGAGGAATCTGGTGTAGCAGGAGACACGTCCAGCTGCTGTTCGTTATCCCAGATTTCTGACTCTCATTTTCAAGCACGTTTGTGGTGAGCATCTATATAACTCCTAGCCTTTACTTCGTACTGCTGTTTTTCCTGTTATAGAAAATAGAGTTTTCTATACTCCGGTTCTCCCAAATAAGCCTCGTCTATCTACTCCAATGAGGAGGTTGCTAGGATTGGTGGAAGGACCCTCTACTGTGAGGGTGGATCAGAAGCTGCTCCCAAAGGAAAATCCAAATCCAGGGTCAAGTTTGTTAAGAAGACCCTGGAAATGACTGAAGCTGGGCCTGTCCACAAGAAAGCCAAAACAACCAAATCTAAGTCTGCACCCTCAGCCTCTCTGGCTGAGGGGGAGCAGGCTTCTCACCCTGGTTCATTTGTTGAACCTGAATCCTCTTTGGCTGGTGCCTCTGTGGCACCTGAGACTATGGAACAAGCCAAACCCCCTGTTTCTGACCCAGTCTCCAAACCAGTCCAATCAGAACCTCTCATCACTTCCCCACAATCCCCCACCTCATCTCTCAGATCATACAAACGAAAATCCATTGCCAAAAAGAAACCAACAGCCAAAACAGCCCAAACCAGCCCCTCTGTTCCCTCTCAACAGGGTTCAGTTGCAAAAGAATCACACCCTGCCGCCTCTCCTATTTTGGGAGAAGGTTCAGCACATTTGGAGCCTGCTTCACTCCAAAAAGAGTCCACCCAGAGTCAGACTAGACCCTCTGGTTCCTCCCAACAGGAGCCAGTTGTACACTTGGAGACAGCCACATCAACTATTCCAGCCTCCCAACAGGCTGAGAATATTGAAAGACATGAGTTCTCTCCACTCCATACTGAGTCCACACAGTCCCCACTTCATACTTCTTCACACCCTGAGTCTGCACGAGGTGCCTACACTGCTGGATTAGACAAACCAGTAGCTCAGCCTCAAATTTCTGTTCCTTATGATGCAGCTGTTCTACACCAAACATATGCTGAAAAACCAACCACCCAAGCTGATGAACCTCAGGGAACAGAACATCCCTTTGGTGAGGCTGCTCCTGTCATGCAAACTCCATCAGCAGGTTTCACCACTGCTGATGTTGAAATGCAAATCCCATCTCCCAATGATGAGGTACCTTTAAACCAAGGTGCTTGTAAGTTCTTGACTCTAGTGATCTATCTTGACACGACACCATCCAACGAGTGCAGAATCCTCGTTATCGGCTTGACGGTAAGTTCACACACACGGAAACACGGAGACTACCACGGTGATAGACGAACGACTTAGAATGCCCCTACACGCTGATTCTCTCCGAAACAACACTCTGGAAACTTGCAAGTTCGAGATCGCCTTTGCTAATCGCTCTGATGAACGTCTGCAAAAGTCTGATAATTAATCGAATTAACCCTTAATTATACTGACAGATTCGAGTTTTTCTAGGACAAATTCGAATAAGGCCCAAGGCCCATTCGAATTTGTCCTCAATGACAAATTCGAATTTACCTTAAATTCGAACTTCAACTATCAAACTTATGTTTTAACTTATCTTTGAACTTTATGTTTGAACTTCTTGTAATACATTACACCAAGTTCAAACATACAAACAACCAATATCAAACACACATAATCACATATATCAAACACTCGTGAATATTCAATACCAAGTAACTTAACTTACACAAAATGCTATCAAAACTTAGACTGCTATCGTCACACAGGATGTACTAACAGACTCCCCCTTGACGATAGCTTCTAACTATTTACATTTTGACTAAGTAGTTGGACCATATAGACTACTTCCTGCATATAGACCAATATCTATACATATTCTCACTATCTTCTGGAACTTCCTGGCTTCAGATCTCCATCCTTCGTGAAAGAAGATAGGCTGATCATGTAGCTTCTTCAGGACGTCCTTTGATAGATGAAAGATTTGGACTTGCTGGAAATCCACCTTGCTTCGGAGCTCTGAAAACCTTTGGTTGTCTGTGAAGGTGGATGAAGCGGATGGAATTGATGTAATAGGAGACGAAGTGATTGGTGGTGGAATTGATGGTTGAACTGATGACTGAGCGGATGGGTGAACGGTCGGTATTTCAGGCTCTGAAACGGAAGTAGACGAAGCTCCCTGTATAAACCTATGCCTTTTGGCCCTTTGCTTAGGCACCAAAGGAGCAGTATCTTCAATCTCAAAATCAGAGTCATCTTCATCAGAATCTCTAGATGCTCTTCTCTTTTCTGCCTCTTGGTCAATAACCACTATTCTGGATCCATATCTGCCTATTATGACAGCCGAATCTTCCGTGTCTTCTGCTGATGCTTCAACCTCGATCTCCTCAACTTCCTCTAATGACGACTCAGAGGTGGTCACTGCCTGACCCTCTACCTCTGGCTGATAATAATCTATTTCTCACATAAGATCATCAATACTAGTTGGAGGCTCCAAAATATCACCAACAAGCTCAGTAGTAATCTCTTCTTGAGCATGAGAGCCTTGAGCCCAAATCTCTTCCAAAGTCTCCACCCGTGGATCAATTACGAGGGCTACAACTGAGGACCCACAACATCCGTTGAAGGACCTTCTTCTACTGACTCCTGCACTCTGCTTGTTGAAGGCCTTGAAGCCTGAGTCTTTCTTGCTTGAGCTCTCTGCCTCCTTCTTGGTTGCTGTGGAGGCCTTTGCTGTTGTTGTTGCTGCTGTGGCTGTACTTGAACTTCCCCAGCCCAGTTCGCACCTTCCGGGGCTTCACAATCAGGATTTACCACAGCACCAAAAAGTGGTGCATCTAGTGGTCTAACCGATTCACCCCTACGGCCATTGTGCGCTTGACAATCTGCAAAAATCCGCTTGTCGATGACGGCGACGCTCTGAATTTCTGGCAACTACGGCAGGTTGGGAAAAAAATGTCTGATCAGCATCATAACAAACCTAGGATACATTAAAAACCTTTCTCTTGCTGGAGCTGTTATTTGGTGAACAAACTCCGCAAAGAACATCTCAGAGTAACTGAACCTTTTGTTGTAAACCAATGCTATCATCGCCGATTGCATCTTCGACACGATATAGTCAAATTCGGCTTTCTTTGGAGCAAAGCACACCATAATGACATGTGCAAGATACCTCCGTTGCCCTATTAAACCACTCTTCATGTACGATGCCTTAGCTACATCAATGCCATACCCCATCCTCAAGAATGCTGCTTGCCTTACTTCCAAAGGGAAGTCAATAGACCCAGCTTCCTGCTCGGCTGATCCCAACTGCAAAACCCTGCGCAACATATCGGCAGAGAACACAAGGGGCTGGCCGACTATTCTAGTCCTCAATACTGTCGGAGTTACTGTACAGTCAACTTGCAGATGATCCCAAAATTGCTTAACGTAAGGCAGCACGATCTGCACATTGTGAGAAAGGGCATACGACACCCTTGAATTAGCCAAAAAGTCCACCATCTGGCGAAATGCCTGAGCTTCAGGAAGCTCACGATCTGGTGACACGACCATATTATGCTTTTGAATAAAAGCTCTATCCCCCTTATCTGCACAATAAAGTATAAAATATATTAGAAGGGACAAACTAAAAATGAAACTTGATTAAATTCAAATTTGTTTTATTTTGAACTTATGTAAGTTCAAAATCCAACACATATGAATTTTTACAAGTTTGACGTAACAATTATTCAAACATTTCGATTTTAACAGCAAATTCGAATAACATGTTCGAAATTAACCTTAATTCGATTATAATGATATGTTCGAATTTAGGGACAAATTCGAACCTATGAACAAACTCGAATGTCGGCATTTTGAAAACAAAAATCCAAGATTTAAACCATTTTAGACTTAGAAAATCACATTCATTAGTCCTAGTAGGTTTTTATTGAAGATATTTACCACTTATTTGAAGTTTCACCGGTTCAAACTTTGTGATTTTGAATTACAAAGTTCAAAACCCATAAAACCTCAAAATAGGTCGATTTTTGCACAAATTGAGTCTAAAACTTCCTAAATCTTGTATAATAGTGTGTTTTATACCTAGATTTGGCTATAGAATCGAACACAAAGTACAAAACTTCGAGCAATAGGTGAAAAACTCGAATCGGTAAACTCGAACACACAAACTCGAAATCGCACTGAATAAACTCGAAGGGTAAACTCGAATGTAGGTGAATAACGAATGTTCACTGTTGACCAATATATACTAACCACCTTCGAATTTGTCTCCAAATTCGAATTTACTGCCAAACTCGAATGTAACATTCGACTTTGCCTTATATTCAAATTTAACTGAAAATTTTGAAAATCTTTGAATTAAATTCAACTTTTTCAACTTTGTCAACTTTTTCGTGTAACGGAACAAACTATGCAAAATTTATTTACACTAAGCACAAGATTTTCACGCAATGTTTATTTATTCAACTAAGAATGCATCCTCAGTAACTTTGACCTTTTTCCTAAATAAATAAAATAAAATAAAATAAAAATAAAGTAAAATAAAATAAAATAAAATGAAATTAAAATTGTGAACAAAATTTAAACTTAAACTAATCTACAATATTTTTTTTTTAAAAATTTACATCCTCTTCTTAACACTAACATAATATTTTTGACGAGAATAGTCAAAGAAAGGTTCAATCAGATAGCGGTGTCAAATACGCACTTTCAGTATCTTACTTTCACACTTAGGAATTTTTGATTCCTTTGATTGTTTGTCGTGACATACATTTCTAGCCGATTGTTGGTATTATATTCCCTTTAAACATGTTACACTTTGGAATATCCTTGGACTTTTTATTTATCAAGAAATTAACTTACGTGACTCATACTTAAATATACTTTTATGATCAAGGCATACACAAAACGAATATAACTTTTCGGTATTGCAAACTTTCTTTAAAAGGCAAACGTCGGACACAGTTCTGTATTTACATACAACAGATGTCTTAGTTTGTCTTAAAGTTTATTTTAAAGCTTGCAAGACAGCGGTGACAGGTCTATACCGACGTACAACAAAGCGACTTATCTTGCTAACTCGAGTCAAACCAGAGGCAACAGGTCTGTACTTACGTACAACAGAGTTACTTGTTTTGACTCTCAACTCAGTATCATGATTTTTCTGTTCTTTTGTTTTCTTAAAGATGTATCTGATGTTGGTATACATCACCAGAAAGTTTGCATACCTCATTTAGAATCAATGTCTGTATGTCTCTAACATAAAAATTAAGACCATTTGGTCATACATCTAAGTTAGTGACACGTCTGACTTTTTCTTGTATATTTTATTAGCCTTGAGACTCCCTTTATGTATTATGCCTACCAACATATCAAACTAGATAATGTATAACACTTAGAATTTTAGGTGCATTATGTGTGAAAGCTTAACACTTAGAGATTGTAAAGACTGTGCTAATTTTCGTCACTTTGAACCTATGTATCTTAGACTTAATTTCTGATATTTTCCTTTTTTGAACTTTTTGTGGTTTTTCTCTTTTTTTTTTTTCTTTTGTTTTTCATCAATAAGAGTAAGAAAATAAAATAATCTACTAACTTACTATAAAAAGAAATTTTCCTAAGCGACTAAACTTACTATAAAAAGTAAGAACTTCTACTGCTATAAAAGGAAATAAACTCTACTAAGGTCAATTTACTCTGGATTGCGCATTCCGTTTAGTTGAACTAAATACTCAAAACGTGACTTATCAAAAGCTTTGGTAAAGAAATCAGCATTATTATCATCCGTTGCAACTTTTACCAGCTTAATTAAGTGCCTTTCAGCACAATCACGAATAAAGTGGTGTCTTATGTCTATGTGCTTGGTTTTACTGTGTTTAACTGGGTTAATTGTTATTGCAATAGTTGACTGGTTATCTATCCTAATAGGAGTATGAGTAGAAGTCAAACCGTAATCCCGCAATTGTTGGTGTATCCACAAAACCTGTGAACAGCAACTACCCGCAGCAACATATTCGGCCTCGCACGTTGACACGGCTACCGAAGTCTGTTTCTTGCATTGCCAGGAAACGAGCCTCCCTCCAAGGAACTGATAACCTCCAGTTGTTGACTTGCGATTCAAACTGCATCCTCCGTAGTCTGAATCCATGAACGCCTCCAATTCCAGAACACCCTCCGCGTGATACCAAAGTCCCAGCTTTGGTTTCGACTTAAGGTATCTTAGAATCCGCTTCACAGCTTTCATGTGCATCTCTTTTGGATTAGCTTGAAATCTAGCACAAATACACACAGCAAACATTATATCAGGTCTAGAAGCAGTTAAATACATGAGTGACCCAATCATGGCCCGATATAGCGTCGGATCCACATCGGTATCACTTTCTGTACCCGGTCCGAGATTATGATTCACTTGAATCGGCGTGCTGAAGTGAGCTGTCAGCTTGGTTCCTTCCATCCCGAAGCGCTCTAAGATATCATAGCCATAGTTCGTCTGATGAATAAACATGCCCTCCTTCCTCTGTTCGACTTGCAAACCCAGAAACAAGTTTAACTCACCCATCGCACTCATCTCAAACTTAGACTTCATCACCTTTTCAAAATCTGTGCACATCTGCTCGTCTGATGATCTAAAAATGATATCATCGACGTACACTTGTACCAAGATGAAATGTTCACCTTTTCGTTTTACGAACAACGTACTAGCTATTCTCCCTCTTTCAAACACGTTGTCTAAAAGATGATTAGATAGAGTCTCGTACCATGCCCTCGGTGCTTGATGTAATCCATACAAAGCCTTATCTAACAGATACACTCTGTCTGGATATTTCGAATCTGTAAACCCAGGCAGCTGTTCCACTTATACCAGTTCCTTCATTTTCCCATAAAGAAACGCGCTCTTTACGTCGAGTTGATAAACCTTGAAACCTTTGAAAGAAGCAAAAGCTAGAAACAAACGGATTGCTTCAAGCCTTGCCACTGGCGCAAACATTTCATTGTAATCGATTCCTTCCTCTTGGTTGAAACCCTTTACTACAACCCTTGCTTTGTTGCGAGTGACTATACCCCGATCATCTCTCTTGCACTTAAAAACCCATTTGGTTCCTATTGCAACTTCTCCTCGAGGTAACAGAACTAACTCCCACACTTCAAGTTTCCTAAACTGTGACAGTTATTCTTGCATCGCTTCAACCCAAGAGTTGTCTTTTAGTGCCATTTGCACATTTTTCGGCTCTACTTGCGAGATGAAACATGAGTAGAGGCAAGTGTGAAAGGCCTCGGAGTCATTGATCATCGACAACAACACTGTGTTGTTATTCAAACTACTTCTAGTCCTCACACCAGCATTAGGATTTCCTATGATACTCTCAATAGGATGATCCTTGTTAATCCTAGATGTTTCTATCTCGTCAACTCTCAGATTATCTCCCAAATTTGATCCTATCTCTCCTAACGGGGGAACAACTTTAGACTCCACATTTTCTTCCTCATGGACACTGACTTCAGAGTTAGAACTTGTTGTCTGATTTTCGTTTGTAGGCATTTCAGAATCATTTCCTTCTGGAGATCTATCTTCAGTTGATGTAGGCTCGGATGTTGATGGAAAGGTGGTCCTCGGAAAACTTTGACTCTCGTCATTCAGATTTAATGACGACATGTCCTGTTCGATTTTACCTGCATTTCCATCCAAAGGAATGTTAAATGACTCAAACAATTTGTCATAATCAAATATCCATTCCGGACCAGTTTAGGGTTCATGTGTATAACTTGTGACTTCAATGTTATACACAATCTCTACTGTACCATTTGATTTATTAAAAACCCTTTTATTTGGTGAATTAGACACATAACCTAGGAAATAACCTTCGTCACCTTTTCACCAAATTTTGGTTGATGTTTTGTTTTCATTAACGTAGATGGTACCCCAAATGGTTCGAAGCCAGTTAAATTTGGTGGCCTTTTATTCAAAACTTCATAACAGGTTTTGTTCAATGATTTGACAGTAAGGACCCGGTTTAAAACATGGCAAACGGTATTCACTGCCTCCCCCCAAAACATGGTAGGAAGCTTTGAATCCGAAAGCATGGTCCTTGCTGCCCCAATCAGAGTGATTGTTTTTCCGTTCTGCCACCTCATTTTGTTGTGGCTCATATGGTGCACTGAATTGATGCACTATGCCCTTTGATAGGCAATATACACCAATAAACGTGTTTTTAAATTCAGTTCCGTTATCACTTCTGATACGCTTAACCCTCGTTCCGTAAGAGTTTTCTACTTGGTCTAAGAACCCGATGAGCTTGGCAGCCGTCTCGTCCTTTGTAACTAAAAAGAAAACCCAAGAAAAATGTGAGTAATAGTCAGTAATAACCAAACAGTACCAACTACCACCTATAGTCCTTTTGTTGATTGGTCCGAAGAGGTCCATATGGAACAAATCGAACGTGGCAGCTATTGAGTTCTGAGTCTTGGACTTGTGTGCTTTCTTGTGTTGTTTTCCTTTCTTGCACGGTAGACACTTGTCCTCGAACTGAAAACTCTTCATGGGAATACCTTGCACCAATCCATTTTTCGTAATGTAGTTCATTTTTCTTAGGTGCAAGTGTGCGATGCGTCTGTGCCATAAAACTGACTCAGTCTCTGAAGCTTTTGATAGTAGACAAATTGGTCCCCTTGAAGATTCCGGCTTGTTCATGTCGACCATGTACAGGTAATTCTTCCTTGGAGCCCTCATCAGTATCCATTCTTCAGGTACTTTGAATCCCAGTTTCAGCACTAACGCCTCAGTATCAGTGAAAAGTACTGAGTTCTTCTTATCACAGATTTGAGATACACTAATGAGATTGTGAACCAGTTTATTAACATGATAAACTTGATCCAGTTTGATAGTCCCATTAGTGACCACTCCAGTACCGGTGATATTTCCTCCTTTATTGCCAGCAAATGATACAAATCCCCGATTCCCTCCCTTGAAGTCTGCAAGTAGACTTCTTTCCCCTGTCATGTGCCTGGAGCAACCACTGTCGATGAACCACTTGTTGTTTGGACCTGTAGTTATCTCCTGCACATGAAAGAAAATAGGTTAGTTATCACGGGGAACCCAAGCCATAACTGACTTGGTAATACCATTCTCGTCCACATACTTGAACTCTTTCAATACCCATCTCGCCTTTCAGGTGACTTGGGTTTTTGATTTAGAGCCTGTTGTGGTGCAGAGTGATTTAAGTTCACTCTCGGCCTTTGTGTAGGCATTTGCTGTGGAGCTCTTGAATAGTTTCGATTATAAGGCATTTCCGATTGATATCCCTGAGCTCTACCTGGTGTTTGATGTCTTACAGGAGTGTGTGACCTAACCGGAGTGTAAGCTCTGCTAGGTGTAGTACTCCTATAATTCTGTTGCGCTCCTGACCTAGATTGATTAATGACTCTATTTGGTGAATTAGTCCTAATCACTTCTTTGGGTCGACCTGACACAGGTGTTTTTTTCACAGCAGATTAGGTGCGGCTTGCATAGTTTTCTCGGTATTTTGAGAACTACTAGTGCTTGCAACACTTGGAGAAGGCTTATGTTGTTTCGGCTTTCCAGTTTTTGGTGTAGAGTCTACTTTCCTATGTGGACAACTAGAAGCAACATGCCCCCTTTCGTGACATCTAAAGCAAGACATTTTGTCAATAGACTTTTTATGTGTGCTCTTTGAGTTAGGTGTCTCACTAGTGTCTGGTTCTTTTGTTTCAACTATAGTGACTGGTTCCTCCTCATGATCATTAAAGTCAATTTTGTGTTGTCCTACAGGCTTATCACTAGCGGATGGCACAAATTTAACCTTCTTAATCTTCACATTATTAGTAGTCACCTTAGTTTCTGGTTCTTTAACTGTGTCAGACACAGGTTCAGGTATTTCCTCTGATTCAACTGATTTTTCAGTTTTCTCCTGAGGTTGAGGTACATAATTAGCATTGAAAGGTGGAGGACTCTCATGATACCCTAGACCTACAGGCTTCTTAGACTGACGCTATGCATATAAGATCTTCCCTAGGTTGAGCCATGAGTTCCTAAACTTTTCAAGTTTACTCTTTACCTCAGCTACCTTTACTTTAGATTCAGCTAGCTCGACTTCTTTGATTTTAAGCTCTTTGGTTAGTGCGTCAACATGTTCATACATCAGTTCTAATCTAACACACTGTTCACTAAGCTTGTCTTTTAGAACTATGACATCTTATGCATCTGCCTTAAGCTTATCCCTATGATCTTCCTTTATATCTAATAGGCTAGCATTGTCTGATTTTAATGAGTCATTCTGAGCAGATATAGTTTGATGTGGTTCAAGTACTAAATTTAACCTATCGTTAGATGTACCACACAAAACACATAAAGCATGGAAAAGAGAGAAATTCAGAATTACCTTGGCATGATCTGATTCCACGTTGGCCATCTGTGCGGCGAACTCCAGAATCGTCTGATCTTCTTGCTTTTCTACCAACAACGGACTGCATTCATTCTGATTGTTGTCCCCTGTCTTTTCCTCTACTCCATCACTTCCAGTCTCGTTCACTTCAGCCATAAAGGCTCTAGCATTTGACTCTGGATGTGTACTCCAGTCATAAGTTCCATCTAGCTGTCTGTCTGATGTGACGTTGGATAACAGACCAGCTATATTCTCCTGACTGCTTGAACTACCCGACAGATATCTCCCTTGAGATTGATTCTGATACTGGTTCTGGTAGTTTTCTACTTCGGTCTCTGACACTCTCTAGTGAAATGTCCTAACCCTTGGCAGTTGTAACACTTAACCTTGGACTTATCAAACCCAATCTTATTGTTACTAACGTTAAGATTTCTGCCTGTCCTCTTGATGAACCTTTTAACTCTCTGAGTTACCATGGCCAGTTGCCATTGCAGATCCATCTCTTCTAGGTCATCAGGATCTACCTGATCGTAATCCTCATCCCAAAGCGCAAGATCGTTGATTTTGCCCTGAACGCAATTGCCATAGGCGACCACAAATGAAGCCAACAGATTCAGTTGGTCTTCAGATAATTTTGCACTCATAGGGATCTTGGAATACCCTTGAGATGTAGATGTAGATGTAGCCTGATTCTGCTTTTCTTCTTGTCTAGTAAACCCTAAGAAAGCCCTACTCACTGAGTCTTCTGATTCAACCGGTGTGGATGTCTCTCCCGAGAAGAATGTTGTAGCCGTCTTCACATCGGTTGCCCCTGAAGATTTGGACTTCCCAAAGTACATGTCCTGATCCTGTAGTTGTTCATAATCCCGTTCCTTATTAAGCAATTGAAAGTGATAGGCCCTCAGCGTTCCTACTACACTGTCTAGAGTAAGAGTATAGAACTTGTCTTCATCATGCTTTATTAGTGCCACATACATCTCCCATTTGGCAGGTAAAGCATCCAGAATTTTCACGATCTTCTCTGTTTCACTATACTCCACATCGTGGCTGTCTAACTCAGTTAGCAAATGATAGAATCTTGTAATAGTCTCATCCTGCTTTTCATTCTTCAAGGCTTTGAAGATCGCAAACTGCTGCTTGAGCATTTCCATTCTATTCTTTCTGACCCTCGGGTTACCTTCACACCGTTTCTCCAAAGAATCCCACAGCTCTTTTGCTGTTTTCTGATTGCGGAAAGTGTGCAAGATCTCCTGAGGTAATGCCATTCTAATGATAGCGAATGTCCGGTTCTCGGCTTCATAAAACTTTTTATCATCGTCCTTCATCTTTGAATATGGCAGGATCTATTGTCGTCCTTCAATCTCAGCCGTTGGTGGAATGTATCCCTCGTCAATACAAATCCACATCCGCATATCATTAAACCTCGCGATGTCGGCGAACCTATCCTTCCACCAATAGTAATCTTCCAATTTCATCAACTTAGGTGGTGAATTCACTTTTCCGACCTCGTGATCCATCTCAATAAACCTCTGTAGACTTGTCATTGTTTCAAATATTTTTGAATTCAAACTTAATTATTTTAATTCGAAATTAATTTAAAGTAACTCTTTCGAATTTGAATAAATTCGAATTTAATTAATTTTAAAATGGTTGTGAATTAGATTCAAAATTAAGTTTGAAGTCCAACTATGTTCGAAATTATAGACAAACTTGAAGGTTCAACTAAATTCGAAATCCCAATTCGATTTTAGAGTAAAATCGAAAGCCAAGCAAATTCGAATTGGCCAAACTTGAATCAAACCCTAAGGAACCTCTAAAGGAGCGTATTTTCTGACAAACTCGAGAATTGAGTAAACCCTAATACCCCCTTAATAAACTCGAGCGCCGCAAGTTCGAAAAACGGCTAATACTTCAAGTTTTTAAAGTTTTCAGATTAAACCAATATTTTTACGAGTAAAGATACTGATTTCGATCAAAAACTTGAACTACTACAACGTATTTTCCGAGATCTGACTTGATAAACTCGAAAAACCTCCATAAACATGATATTAACCGTCCAAAACGTCAAGAAACCTAGGATGTTGCTTATGAACACGAATAACACCAAGAACACCCAATGGCTCTGATACCACTAGAAAGATCTTGACTCTACGAATCCATCTCGACGTGACACCTTCCAACGAGTGCGGAATCCTCGTTAGCGGCTTGAAGGTAAAATCACACACACGGAAACACGGAGACTACCACGGTGTTAGACGAATGACTTAGAATGCCCCTACACGATGATTCTTTCCGAAACAACTCTCTGGAAACTTGCAAGTTTGAGATCGCCTTTGCTAATCGCTCTGATAAACGTCTGCCAAAGTCTGATAATTAATCGAATTAACCCTTAATTATACTGACAGATTCGAGTTTGTCTAGGACAAATTCGAATCAGGCCCAAGGCCCATTCGAATTTGTCCTCAATGACAAATTCAAATTTACCTTAAATTCGAACTTCAACTATCAAACTTATGTTTTAACTTATGTTTGAATTTATCTTTGAACTTTATGTTTGAACTTATTGTAATACATTACACCAAGTTCAAACATACAAACAACCAATATCAAACACACATAATCACATATATCAAACACTCGTCAATATTCAATACCAAGTAACTTGACTTACACAAAATGCTATCAAAACTTAGACTGTTATCGTCACACAGGATGTACTAACAGTGCTGCAGAGGGAACCACCCCTGGCCTTAATGAAGGTTCTGCAACACAAGCAGTATCTGAAAGGCTACCAACATCTACCCCTCTCTTGATGATGCAGCTACAGCCACTGCTGAAGGACCTATTGACCCCACCAAGCTGGGCCACATCACTTTTGCCCAGGCTATGGAGCTTCTTTCAAAAGTACCCTCTCCTTCTCCAACACATCCCCAAACACCAGCCTCATCATCTTCCTCACCCTCCACACAATCCAAACAGTCTACCCATACACCTCCATCCCCTAAAGATCTGCCTTGAAGGATCAGCTTTCCTTGCTGACCAACAAAGTTGGCTCTTTAGAAACTTCCATGTCTTCTCTACCCTCTCTCATTTCAGAATCTGTGTCTGAACAGCTCAAGGGATTCTTCGATGTGTTCAAGAATTCCTTTCCATCCACTCCTCAAACTGACACCTCCTCACAGCTGCTTGCACTCACTGCACAGCTGCAAAATGTCTCTACTTCCCTCTCTTCAATCCTTTCACACCAACAGGACTCTGTGTCCTCTATGACAGCGATATCACAACAGCTGTCCACTCTCCTTGCTACTTGCACCACAACACTTCCTACCACCTTGGCCAGCCTGAACACTCTAAGAGTCTCTCTATCAAATTCTGTGTCAGCAAACCTTGCTGATGTGTAGAACTCTCTTAAGTTACATCTTGCACCGTTTCAAAGTTTGCTATTCACAGCTTCTGAAAGAGAAAATATTCTTAAGCTGACCTCATTTGCTGATTCCCAATCATCCTCTCTTCAAACCTGTCTTTCCCAAACAGCAGAGGTGAAGGACAACCTGGCTTTCTTAGTGCATAGCCTAGTTGGTCCCAAACCTGCTGCCAAGCCTACTGAATTTGTTTCTTCAGGCAGACCAGTTGTTGAAGGTGCTGGTCCATCTCCTTCAAAGGGAAGAGTTGTCTGCCTCTAAGACTAAGTCTAAGGGGGAGAAAACTTCTTCTCCTAAGGAGAAATCAGCATCTACTGGTCAAACAGCAGGTGCATCTGGAAAAGGTACTGGTCCAGCTGAGGGTGCCTCTCATCAACCTGAAGCTGCTCAGCCTACTCAGGCTGAATCTCCAAACCTTGCACAATCTAATGAGGAGGAATTCATTCCTGAGGACAGGCCAAGCAGCAGAAGGAGGCATCTTATTCTGGAGGAGGAAGAAGAAGAAGAGGAAGATATTCCTGAAGCTGTTACCACTGCAACAACTAAAGGAAAAGAAAAAGCAGCTTTTGACCCTGATCGCCAAAAAGCAGCAGAGCTAAAGTTTCACAAATCCAGGGCTAACGAAATGGGCGTTCCTATTGAAAAATACTATGAGCTCAGAGATGAACAACTCAAAGCCCTGGAAATATTGAGAAAAGAAGAAGCCTCTGCCAAAGCTGCCATATTTCTTGCATTCAAAGAGGCAAGCAAAACCAAAATGCCTTCTTTGGATGTGCAAAGAATACTACTTGAAGCTGCTAGGTGAAATGGAAGGTGTACAGGAAAAGGGTGCTCTGGTCTCTGTGACCAAACCCAAGCAAGCATCCTCTGCAAGGGCCTAGTTCCATTTTGACAATTTGGCAAGGAAAAAGTTCCATGATGTAGCAGACAGAAGACTAGCTAAGGAAACAATTGTCAAAGCTGTCCCCACATCAAGAAAAGGCAAACAGTGGAAATTGCAAATAACCTGAATGGGTGCAACAGGCCCAGAACTGGAAACTTATGACTACATTGGTGTTGCACAGATGGGGTACAGGGAATGGGTGGAGCTGGCAGTTGCCCTGAGCCAGTCTAAGTCTGAAACGGCTAAGACTATCAGGGCATATGTTAAGAAGCTCATGGAGAGAGTGAAAGATCTTGGCCTGATATCAAAAGAAGTAAGTGAGGGTGTCTCTGTGACTTACCTCAAAATAAAGGCCAGGAGGACCAGAAAGGATTCTGAGCTGGAGGAACTCCTCATCTTGATTGAACAAGGTGATTATGCTGTTGAAATCAAAGGAGTTGACTACAGCCTGCCCAGCGGAGTAGAGTTTGAAGATGGCAAAATAAACCTGTGTTGGGGGCATTTTTTGTGGATTCTTGACATAGAAGAAGTGCTTTCAGAGAGCATCAGATCTATACAAGGTGGATCTGAGACAGCTTGCGACCTTCAGACTTGCAACTTCATTCAAGCAATCCAACAAGTGGAGAGCAGCCATCTGGGACCAGCTCAGAGGCTTTTATGATAGAGGTGAACTTCAAGATCCCAAATTTATGTTTCTCAGAGTTGAAATTCAAGATCTGGAAGAAACAAGGGATGAACTTGAAAAAATGTTTGAAGAAGGACTGCCACTACTGCAGTGAAGTCCATCTACTGTCCGAGTAGGTGAAGAATGGAAGCTGTCCATCTGTTGGACAGACTTGCCATTATCTGCTCCCAACATCAACAGTCCAAATGGTTGAACTCTTTTGTACATTAGTTGTACCTTGTTACATATGTTGTAACTTTTCTTATTTACATTAGTTGTAATATACATTAGTATATTAGTTGTACTTCTGTAAAAACATATGTTGTTTATGTAATCAAAATCAGTATATATAAATTGATCTTTTACTTTACTTAAATGTTTTAATTTCATTTCATCAAGATGTATTGTAAAATGTATAGTGATTATTGATTAAATCAGCTCAGACTGATTATTGCAAATAGAGGGAGATTGTTAGGCATAAAAAGGCCTCAGTCAAACCTGCTCTACATCTGAGGGGGAGATTTTTTAATCAAACCTGTTGATGCACTTGAAGGTATAATTTAAGGCATGTTAATGCCTTATTGAAACCTGAAAAGTGATTTGAACATCAGCCAAAGCTGTTTACCATGTTGCATTCGTTGCAACAAAGGCAGTTTGTCCAAGCTGTTCTGTCTGCTGAACAGGCTGGACATAAACTGTCTACGCTGCCCTGTTCTGTTAAGCAGCTTCGACAGTTTACAAGTGTTCTGCTCTTTGTGAACAGAACCTGCTCTTTGTGAACAGGTTAAACACTTTATGGAATATGTTTCCAAGTCCTCATGTATTGTTTTTGGCTACAAGATCAGTTTACAAGTCGAAGACAAAGTGGAAAACAGAACTGCACAGCCTGCCTAGACTGTTCTGTTACATGAAGACAAACGGATATCTGAAAAGGGTGACAAACCTTTTCTTATATCAAAATGGCCTTAGCAAAAGAATAAAGATGCAAAGTTGACATTCTTCTTTTGGTTAAAGCCTTATGCAACAGTGACCAAAAGGAAAAGACAAAGAACTGCCATGTGAAGACAAATATGCTTTATCAAAATGTGCAGAAAAGGTGTCTTGTCTTTTTGGAAAGACTTTCCACTATCTCATCTGTCCAATGAAGAAGCTTCACTGAGATTCTCCTTTTGAGTGTAAAAGGAAGGTTCTAAGGATTGTGAGATATCAAGAGTGTGAAATCAGATCGTAAATTAAAGTGTGTTTTTCATGCATGCAAGTCTGCTTGAATATAACAGTACGTGTGTCTAAGCTGTTCTTATTCAAGCTGTCCATCTTAGTCTTTTAAATCAGTGAGTGCTTCTAAGTGAGTGTAGTCATTCTATCTAGTCTGAGTGTGTCTTAGATTAGTTGAACTACTGCTGTATCTGTCATCTCAGCTTGAACCTTTCCGCAGTCAAACTTGTTTGTAATTAACACTTGTTAATAATATACACAAACATTGAGAAAAGATTGTTAAGTTTTTTAAATAGCTGTATTCACCCCCTCTACAACTTAGAACTATACACTTGGGAAACCTTTTGGGACCTACAATGTGAAGTAACTCCAACACTCTTTTCGTTGATGGTTTAGGTTTTGGTTTGTGAGACGATCGTTTCATCTTTCCCTTATCACAAGCTCCACAAAGATGGTCTTTTTCATATTGTAATTCTGGGAGACCTTTAACCAGTTGTTTCGCAGCCAGCTTGTTGATATTGTCAAAATTTAAGTGGGATAACCTTCTATGCGACAACCAAGAGTCTTTTGAAGAGGCTTTTGATAAAAGGCAAATGCTATCCTTAACTATGAGCTTAGCTACGTCTATGGAATAAAGGTTAGAGTTACGGGAACCGGATAGGATTTCTTTGCCATCCATACTCTTTACACTGCAGTTCTTAGCCCTAAATGTTACTTCTAGTCCTTTATCGCAGAACTGTCCTATGCTAAATAGATATGTGATAATCCCTCAACATAGTCAATGTCCTTGATGACTAGATTATTTAAGACCAAGTCCCCGTATCCTTTTATATGAGCCTGATGGTTGTTCCCGAGTTTTACCGTCCCACAATATTGTTCAACAACGTTGGACAACAATTCTCTTCTCCCAGTCATATGCTTGGAGCAACCCGAATCCATATACCAGATGGATTTAGCATGAAAAACAAATAAATTCATACAATGAAAAACTATATGCATTCAAACACATCCATATTTTATTGACAATCAAACTGTGTTCTGAACCGAGATGTTCTAGAAAACATGATGGAATAAGATCGGGTCCTGAGCGGTGTGCACAGAAGCCAAACGTGTCGATTTAAGCATAACTAGAAGCCAATTCATTAAACTACGGGTCTTGATCAGAAGTAACCAAGAACCATCTGCATTTAGATCACACAACTTTGGGGACCCATCTCAATATGGGTCCCTTTTTGTTGGGAATTCCAGGTGTATATGGCACGTGTGCAATACTAGGAACCCATTTAACAGTTATGTGTGGTCCGGATGTGTCAGGATCTAAAACTAAATAACCAAGATTAACTGATTTGAAATTTATCAGAGTATAAATCAATAATCTTGCTTTGAATCAAAGTTTAATTAAGAAGTTTGCGGAATAACACTTAATTATTTTAACAAAAACTTTCAGAACCAATGAAACATAAAACATAAGAAGTAATCAAGACTGTTTGTATTGCTGAATTCAATGATTACAATCACCTCTAATCTGTTTTGATTAGACGAAGAACACAGACTGTTCTTAGGGTTTTACAACCTTAGAGGCTTGAGAAAACTTAATCAACAAAGCAATTACAGACTCAAAATATGTAGAAAACTTCTATATTCTTCTATACAATATTCTGTCTATTTATATTGCTTTTTAGACTTGTTTCCTTGAAGGACTATGACTTCTCTGATAGTAGATATGCTGGAATCTTCATGTAGATATCTTTCCTGAAAATCAGCACTTTCTGTTTATGAAACTGTTGAGCAGCTTGAATGTCTTGACAGCATGAACTGAGCAGCTTGAGTTGTTTTGCTCTGGCAGCTTGAACTTTTACACTGGCAGCTCGAGTTTCTTCAACTAGCAGCATGAACTTTGTATTTACATGAAAAATCTACTAACAGTCTGAGAAGTCTAACTAACAGCTTGAGCATACTTAAACTATTTCCCAACAATCTCCCCCTAACTTAAATTCTTTGCAGAAGACTTTAAGTTCTATACAAACATGGAAATGAAAAAGTAAACTGTTATTCACAAACCAAGGCTTTCAAAAACTTACAACTGTGCAAGTTTATGATCTATAGCCTTCAAAAATTCTCTCTTTAGCTCATCTCTATCACAAGATATTCTGACAGACTTCATCTGGAGTAGTATATTCTTTGGAAGATCATAGAATTCAAGATTAAAGAACATACCAGATCCGTCTGTGAATTTGATTCTGTAAGTCCTGGATTTGACAAAAATATTAACTTCCTTGATTTTCAATCCCTTCTTGTTGGCATCCTCTACATCTTTTTTTCACCTTGTTTGCCCACAAACCCTTTTAGGTAATCACCTAATGTCTCATCATCATCTATTGGGGGCTGGGCTTGCTGATCTAATTTATCCTGTTCTTCTGCTAACCTTTTGGCAACTTCAGCATCAAAGGCAATCTGGGCTTCTTTGGAGGAGAATTTGTGCTTTGGAGACTCAATAAGAATGCCCTTGCCTTTGTCTTTTGCAGTAGAAGATGTTGCTTGGACTGTACTCGATGGAGCTTTAATGCCTTCCCTGATCACAACTCCAGTGACTTTTGAAGGAGCAGCTTGAGTTTCTAGGCTAACAGCTTGAGAAGCTGTTGGGACTGCTAGCCTAGAAACTGGGACTGTTGGTGCTACTTGGACTGTTGTTGTTGATGGAGCTGCTTGGACTGTTGTAGGAACCTCCTGATTCTCCCCCTTTTTGGAAGCATTGGTTTGGTCAGAAGGACCTACAACCTTTGCCCCTTGGGTTTGAATCAAATGCTCTAATTGAATGAGCTTATTTCCACAAAGGGTAAACCCCTTATGAAGATAATCCATCCTCTGATTTTGAGCCATTATTTCTGCACCCTGTGCAGCAATGATGGACATTTGGTATTCCAACATAGCTACAACAGGTTTCAGCTTGGGATCCGTCAAAAGCATGAGTTGCAGACTAGTCTCAAGATCAGAAAACACCTGTGGTGCTTGTGATCTATCACCGACATTAATACCAGAAGTAGAAACCTTTGGGCCCCTTTGTTCTTGGTTCTGGGGACTTCCAGCTTGTGTTTGCACACTTGCTGTTGCCATGGGCGTGGTCTTAGCTATGTTGGCACTTTCCTGTGCCTCTTGTGCAGAGACATCAGTAGTCCCAGCCACAGAACCCATATGAACCATCTCTGAAGAGATGTTCACCTCCTGAGTGAGGATGGGAGTTTCCTCTAGTGGTTCCCTTTGGATATGCTGTGCAGGAGTATCCTCCTGCACAGGGATATATGGCTCTTGCTGATGGGAGGAGGAGGAAGGAGCTCCTGGTCCCCCTTTTCTTTTGTATATATTTCTGAGTGGGCGTGTTGGCTGTACAAAAGGATCAGTGGGAGTTTGTGTATCATGAGGAGTGGGTTGGGGTCTTGGGGGTGTAGCAGTGATGTTAGGCTGAGCCTGCTCAAGACCCTCTCCTCTGTTTCCTGAAATGATGTTCATCATTGCAGAGGGCAATGGAACATCTACACTGACAAAATTGGCACTTGGCTTTATCAGCCTTTTGATAGAAGATAGTGAGTGCCTATGGGAAATATGTATCCTCTTATGTAAATGAGAAGTAGTGCAGGTGTGTGCAATGATTTCTGCAAAAAATCTTGGATACATTAAAAACTTCCCATTCTTTAGGGAATGATGCCTTAACATCCCCTGAAAAATCATGTTTGAAAAATTGAACCGTTGGCCTGTTGAAAAGCA